>VYZS01051435.1:0-10514 GCA_013400695.1 Neodrepanis coruscans | reverse complement strand
TTTTTGGTAAAACCATGACAATGCCATATAAAGATGAAACAATTAGATACATTCCTAAAAGAGGGATTCACCAGGATTCACACGCGTAACTGACAATATGTACAACAGTCCATGTCCCTGCATCAGCAATCTGACAACAAATACAAGGAGGAGGAACTCTGGTAATCTCTGATTCTCATACTTCTTCTCATTGCAGATGTAACAGGCTACAACAAGTAACAGAAAACAAAGCTAAAAATAGCTTGATGGCACTATTGTATTCTCGTAATTGAAGAAATAAGAGATATTAATTTCTTAGATGAGGTATGAAAAGAATTTTGACAATGAAGGTAGGAATTCCAGTTGTACAAACAAGTTAAGGTGTGTTAATATCTACAAATATGAATGCCTTAAGAGACTCAGAAAGTGGTACTGATTTCTGGCCAAATATACAAATAACAGAGGCATTGAATATATGACTCTTCAGTCTAGTTTATTTTCGTGTCTCCTTCTGGCCATGGAGTTTTACACTTCCCACATTCTTCTGAGGTCTTTTCAGTTCTTATGTATGAGTATTTTGTTCCACAACAGCTACATGTGCATCTCTCTTTGCTTCAGAATGTTTCTGTAACAGCTGTGCAGGCATGCAAGTCCAAAAGGACAACGAACTGAAAGTGAGTGATTGGCTCATCTGAAAAGAAAATGTAAAGAAATCTTACAATTTAATTTAGGGAAGGTACATGTTTGACCCTGAATGCTGTTTTCTAGAGTAATCCTTGGGGCGCTGTGTGACTTATCTTTTATATTTGCAGTTTTTCACAGAATTATGCCCCAACCTGTTCAAAGTGTCAAGTAAAAAATGCTCGAATATAGTACAATAATGATAGTGCTCATTCATCATAAGCGTTATGAAACATATTATATCTTCAAAAAAGATAGATGTTAATCGTTATTAGCATTAGCTAAATATACAGTTTGTTAAAAAACAGGGGTACCAGTACCCAGCACTTAAAATTGCATTTTCTAATCCCACTTATATCTGTAAGAGAAATTTTATAAACACACATGCAAGTTTGTATATGAAGTCATATTAAATCCTAATTAAATGTACTATAAATCTCACAGCCTATCAGTAAAAAAGAAAATCCTATTGAGTTTGAAATGGCTGTGGACCTATCTTGTAGACAGATTGTACATTTGAGAGTGACATGAGAATGTAATGAAATCTAAAAACAAACAAATGATAACAACAAAAAGGAAGAGGAAAATAAACTAAAGTGTGCTTTCCAGGTCCCTGCTTATGTAGGCTGATCTGTGGAAGACTAAAATGAATATGTTGAAATAAAAGTTAGAAATCAAGGGTTGTTTACTACTTAGATTAGAAGTCTTATATGCATATATCAAGAATATCTGAAAACAAATGGTTTAGAAAAGTTAATCTGTTCAATGGAAAGGATAGATCACAAGTATGAAGCTTTGTCAAAAAGTAATAACCCTTCTCTCTAGTGTCACCACAGAAAGAAGAAAAAAAAAATTAGATATATAAGAATGAAGCCACAAGGTCTGTCAGTCATGCCACTAGGCAGTTGAAAGAACCTGCAAAGATGACTGATTAAAATAATTTCTCACTTGTTAAGCAGTTTACAAGAAGACTGAATTCAAGAAACATTGTAGCAATAGGGACATGTAAAGACTGGTTCAGTACTGACAAGCACATCATCTTGTGAAGGATTTTCCTTTGGATTTTGTGAGATTGTTTACATTGAAATATAAACTGCTGTGTGATAACATCCACACCGTTAATTCAGGTGCTATGAAAACAGTAGGCAAGGATGCAATTCTTTACATTCAACTGTTGCACAACATTACACAACAGCACAACTGAAGGATTTTTGCTTTTGTCTTTAGTGTGTACTGTGTGCACAGCAGGTATGGTTACAAGTTGAAGCAAATTCTAGGTAAAAGAATCTGAGCCAAGTTATTTGGTATAAAGATATGATTGTGCATTCAGATTAAATACAATTTTGCATGGAAGAAGATGCCAAAAAAAAGCTAATACATGTACACAGACATATTTCAGATGCGCCAATCCAGCCTTTAAATGATCCAACCTGATATTAACACTGTCTCCAAGGATGCATAGTGATGTAAAAATCTGACCTGCCTTGCTGAATGGCACATCCAAAAGCTGAAGTTGTTACCGTTGCTATTCTGACTTTTTATTAAATTTTGCAAGAATTTTGTACACTAGACTGGCTTCCTGATTGTGCCAGCTATTGACAGTTACTGGAAATTAAATAGAAATGAGAAGGACTTGGAGATGTTTGTCAATGAGAATTTCAACATGTCTTGTCAATGTGTACATGCAGATCACAAAGCCAGTCGTACCCTGGGCTGCAGTGTGAGGAAAAGCAGTGTGGGCAGCAGAGTGAGGAAAAGGATTCTGCCCCTCTACTTTGCTCTTGTGAGACCCCACCTTGTGTGCCACATCCACCTCTGGGATCCCAGAACAGGAAAGATGTGGACCTGCTGAAATGAATCCAGAGGAAAGTCACAAAGATAATAAGGGAGCTGGGGCAACTCTCCTATAAAGACAGACCGCGAGAGTTGGGGCTGTTCAGCCAGAAGAGAAGGCTCTAAGGAAAACTTATAGCAACCTTCCAGTACCTAAAGGGGCCTATAAGAAAGCTGGGGAGGGACATTTTGCAAGGACATGTAGTGATGGGAAAAAAGGGCGATGGCTCTATGCTGAAGGAGGGTAGATTTAGATTAGATATTAGGAAGAAATTCTTTACTGTGGGAGTGGTGAGGCACTGTAACAGGTTGTTCCAGAGAACCTGTGGATGCCCCAGCCCTGCAAAAGTTTGATGCTGGACTGGATGGGGCTTTGAGCAACATGGTCTAGTGAAAGGTCCATGACCGAGGCAGAGGGGTTGGAAACACAAATCATTCCTTCCAACTCAAACCATTCTATGGTTCTATGACTCTGTGAAACCTTATTTGCAACAGCAGAACATAAAAGTATGCTCTTCATCACAGCTTGAAGTTTGCTTAGGGTCACACTCTTACAAAGTTTCCTCATATAAATAATAGAATAAAATGATGCCATGGGCTAATGTAAAACAGAGCATGGCAATTCCATGACAATGCATGCCTAACATATAATTACCTGATAATTGAACCATTAGCTTATTGCATCCCTGCAGATAATAGGCATGTTTTAATAAATTTTCACTCCTCATGAATTGTGTCACATTTGAATATTTTAAAGAGAGACAATTTAAATTGGATGATAGCCTATAGTCTATAAGCCTTTTATAATGTTCTGATCACTAATTCATGTTGTAATATTATTAGGCAAGATACAAGTTAAGATTGTATAGACCAGTATAGACCTTTCTAAAATAGTTGTATGCTTCTCTGTCCTTTCTGTATGTCAGATATTGAAGTTTTTGTACATTCATATATAAATGTGTTAATAGAATTTTCCTCATTTTTTTAACCAAAAAGCAATTAGAGAAGTACTGCAGAATGAAGAAGAGCATCTGAAGTCTAATGAAATCCTGATGATGCCTTAGGGGGTGTGCTTAAGATTTGGGAATTCACTCTAGCTAGGTGGCTGGATAACTTGGAATATTAAGCACCAAGAATGGCCTGTTTTTCACGTGTTTGCATTCTTCTATATAGATAACGGAGGTATTGAGACTAAACATAGTGTTAGGCTTCCAGGCCTGCCAGAGGCAGGACTGGGGAACTGGGGTGGAGCAAATGTAACAAGGGACCGTCCTGTTGAATATTTGGGGGACATAGTAGTAGGATGGGCTTTACTTGGATAGTGTGATGAGTGGGCACTCTAAAGGTTATAAAAATGGAGAGATTGTTATGATTTTTCCTCTTTGGATCATTGGACATCCCCAGTAAAGCTGTACTCTCCATTCACATCTGCAAATTGTGTGTTTGCCTCATTCCTTACCTCATTCCAACATTTACCTGGTCTTCTCAGCAGAGAGGAGTTCACCACGTGCTTGGACAGTGAAAGAAGAGGTAGTGGTAAAAAAANGAGGCACTGTAACAGGTTGTTCCAGAGAACCTGTGGATGCCCCAGCCCTGCAAAAGTTTGATGCTGGACTGGATGGGGCTTTGAGCAACATGGTCTAGTGAAAGGTCCATGACCGAGGCAGAGGGGTTGGAAACACAAATCATTCCTTCCAACTCAAACCATTCTATGGTTCTATGACTCTGTGAAACCTTATTTGCAACAGCAGAACATAAAAGTATGCTCTTCATCACAGCTTGAAGTTTGCTTAGGGTCACACTCTTACAAAGTTTCCTCATATAAATAATAGAATAAAATGATGCCATGGGCTAATGTAAAACAGAGCATGGCAATTCCATGACAATGCATGCCTAACATATAATTACCTGATAATTGAACCATTAGCTTATTGCATCCCTGCAGATAATAGGCATGTTTTAATAAATTTTCACTCCTCATGAATTGTGTCACATTTGAATATTTTAAAGAGAGACAATTTAAATTGGATGATAGCCTATAGTCTATAAGCCTTTTATAATGTTCTGATCACTAATTCATGTTGTAATATTATTAGGCAAGATACAAGTTAAGATTGTATAGACCAGTATAGACCTTTCTAAAATAGTTGTATGCTTCTCTGTCCTTTCTGTATGTCAGATATTGAAGTTTTTGTACATTCATATATAAATGTGTTAATAGAATTTTCCTCATTTTTTTAACCAAAAAGCAATTAGAGAAGTACTGCAGAATGAAGAAGAGCATCTGAAGTCTAATGAAATCCTGATGATGCCTTAGGGGGTGTGCTTAAGATTTGGGAATTCACTCTAGCTAGGTGGCTGGATAACTTGGAATATTAAGCACCAAGAATGGCCTGTTTTTCACGTGTTTGCATTCTTCTATATAGATAACGGAGGTATTGAGACTAAACATAGTGTTAGGCTTCCAGGCCTGCCAGAGGCAGGACTGGGGAACTGGGGTGGAGCAAATGTAACAAGGGACCGTCCTGTTGAATATTTGGGGGACATAGTAGTAGGATGGGCTTTACTTGAATAGTGTGATGAGTGGGCACTCTAAAGGTTATAAAAATGGAGAGATTGTTATGATTTTTCCTCTTTGGATCATTGGACATCCCCAGTAAAGCTGTACTCTCCATTCACATCTGCAAATTGTGTGTTTGCCTCATTCCTTACCTCATTCCAACATTTACCTGGTCTTCTCAGCAGAGAGGAGTTCACCACGTGCTTGGACAGTGAAAGAAGAGGTAGTGGTAAAAAAAGGATAAAAAAAAAAACAAAACAAAAAAATCAAAAAGCTTTACTGAAAGCTGCAAAAACTCTTCCTTTAGAAATCTTTGTTTGCATATATATGAGTGCATGTGTGGCTTTCCTATGTTGACCTTGAAAGTAAGCCCAGGTGAGCACAAAATGACAGCAAAGTTATATTTGAACTAAACCAGCTCCTTTTTAATTTTAGCAACTATTTGACAGAAAGGAATTTGTTTCATCTAACTTACATCCTAATGAATTTCTGAACTGCAGAATAAACTAACATTCCCAAACACACGGACACATAATGGAGTTTGAGAACTGTTAGACCAGGTAATATCAGCAAACACACACCCCACAGCTATATTCTTTTTTCACTCACACAGCTCTCTAGCTGCCATCTGTTCAATACAGTGTGGAATAAATCCCTCTTGATGTATGTTAACACTATCCCTGGATTAGCATTAAAAAATCTACCCCAAAATCAAAACAAAACACACTGAAAAAGATGGAATATTAAAGTTAACCTGTAACACTGTGAATACCAATTGTTTGATCCGGGTGGTTGTGATTGTGAAATCTTTTTGGCAGCACTGGCTGAGCTCTGATGAATGGAGTGCATGTGTTTGCCACTGAAAACAAATATAACTTATGATTTTGTTCTTCAACTATATTTTAAAAGGAGAAATTTTATTTCAAAAAAAGCCCCTAATAAAACTAGAAGATAATTACGCTGCCATTACAAAACCCAATACTATAATTTGCATTCTCTTGCCTATTGGCTCAGTTGAATACTGACAAGAATGCATTTTCTCTCATATTTTTTTCTCAAAAGAGAAATGACAACAGCCTATTTTACTTCAGTGTTAGAAACATGTCTATAGGTATAAACTTTTGCAGCAAATGTGTTGCCAATAAGTAAGCCTAAAGTTAGATACAAAATCATATTTCATGTTCTAAATATGTAGATCACAATGTATTAGGATTTGGAGTAGACTTCTGTGATGGTTGATACTGTGTAGGAAATCTACACTGTCACCAGGTTTATTATAAACTCAATTGAATTGTAATGTAAATTCTATTAAAAAAGTAGGAGTGATCCACATTTATATCAAAGGAGTCTTGGCATTTTTTTCTTTTGGATTTTGGGCAGGCAGGGGAGGTTGCTCATAGAGATACCAACACAAAATTTATAGAGTCCACTGTTTGCTCGGTTGTGACTTCTTGGAGATCCTTAGGAGCATGATTAAGTCATTGAAAATCTTAGTTAAATGGCTCTTTATTAAGTTTCATTGTTGGAACTGAGTATTTTGTTGTGAACTAGGACACAGAGTAACAGAAGACTTGTCTAAATCAGTGTTGCATTTCCCAGTCATTTTGAGAAAACTGCATGGGAGTAGGGGATAAGGAGATTGATGAGCTTGCCTCTGTAACTGTAAAGGGCATAAATTGTACCACTACACAGTCAGTTTGAGATGGATGCAGCCCATGAGGTAGACTTCTTCGTGCTAGAATGGAATGTCACATCTCCAACCCTTCAAAATGCTTCACAAAGTTTGAGAAAATCCAGCTCCCCAAAACAGCCTTGCTATTCTTTGATGAACTTTTTTTTGTGATATATATACACCTTTGACTTGTAACGTTTAGGATGTTTCTGTAAACCTCCATTTAGGATGTTTTTGCAAACATCCATAAGTCTGAAATCTGAAAAGGCCAAGCATGGTTGCTCTTGAGATCACTGTAATGGGTTGTTATAGAAAGTATAGTTAACAACTTGGGGTCAAACCCATGCGATAGTTTGAGTTGCTTGTGTGTGAAGGAACTGGCTATATTTCATGGGCATAGAAGCACAGAGGTCAGCTGTCTACAAATAAAAATGTCAAAAGTTGACCTTGCCATTTCTTAGGAAATTCTGGATTTGGGAGGAGAGCGGGAGAGGGGAGGAAAGGAATTGTCCCACCCTGAAACTCAAATGATATATTTGAGGCTTTCCAGTAGAAGACTAAGCATACTTTAAAAATAACCTATAGAATTTTCATCTGAACCTGACCTTGGAAACTCCAGTTACAGGCTCTTAACGCGTTCTTTTGGCAGACTCATGAGAAACCCAACGTTTCCTGTCTGTCTGAAACTTCTGCCCTTGGACATCATAAGTGTTTCCAGGGTCTTAGACTCATTTCAGGATTGCCAGGGCATTCAGAACATGGCTTCATCTCAGGAAACAAAATAGTTTGCCTGCACTATTTGGGAAACATGCAGCTCTTCCAGTGTCTGATGTCATAACTATGTCAAAAATAACACTCTAGATGTCATTAGCATGTGATGAATATTGTTTCACAGAAAAAAACTATTGACTGAAACCATGTTATTTGCAATTTTAAGTATGTTTAAAATTAGCTTAGAATAGTTCGGGTTGGCAGAGATAGGTCAGATCTGTTTAATCAATTCTAGGGAACTGTGTCTTAGGGGCTGAAGATTTCGCTTCAGCTATGCCTGCTGCTCAGTGGTCAGCTGTAGTAAGTCTACTGCTCTATCATTTTGCTATTCTGGCTAAGTCAGTGGATCCTCTCTTTTTGTCTTCATGGTAGGAATAGGTTTAAGAACATTTATCTGCCCTAAGAAAGGGTTTGGATCCTGACTTTGTATTTATCCATATGGAGCTTTAGGCTTTGTAACAAGCTATAGAAAATACTAGATTCTGGAAACATAATTCTGCCTATATTTTCATTTTTTAAAAAATTGATCTGGTTAGATTCATGTGAGTTTTGGGGCACATTTTGAGGATGGTTTCAAACCCTACAATTCAGATGGCTTTTAATAGTACCCTTTGTGATTTTGTAAATTTTGTTATGAGCACAGTCAACTGATTAGGTCTGAGATGTTTCATTTTTTGTTTATTATTCAATTCTCTTTTTCTTTGTGTTTTGGAATACTTCTTACACAGTCTATCAGTGCTTATATCAGTTCACTCGAGAGCTATTCCACACCACCACAGCAAGAAAAAGGTTGCGAAGAAAAATGCATACAAATCAATGTACATAGTGTCATCAGTGCGTGATACAAGACGTTACTGCATTAGAAGACAGAAAGGAGGTTGGTCAAAACCGTTATAAAAATGTAGCTGTTCCATCACACAGTCAGGAATCATTTACCTGAAGGGACCGTGAAAAGAGAAACGTTTTCCATACTTTGCATAATTTTTTGTACTTACTGTCATGTGAGGTTGGTGAGACACACACACAAAAACTACATTCAGAACCAAAAATACCTTCAGTTTTTTGAAGGGTGATAAGACAGAAAAGATCTTTCTAACAGAAAATTATTTTCTAGGTAGTAACCAAATTAAATATAAATTTGTATATATTCATTTGAAATACTATATTCAAATGTGTTCCCAGTCAGGCAACAATGTCAACACCACATGATTTGTTTGAATAGTCATAACCACTCAACACTTTTTGAGGAAATAGTGAGTGCCAAGTATACAGAAGCTTTCATGGAGTATATTTGTAGAATAAATTAGAATAATGAATATGTTAAAGGAAATCATGATTTGCTCAGCAACATTCAGTAGTCAGGAATAGAAGCTAAATTCATCTGCTAAATTATTCACTGGAAATTATTCGCTTAACTCTAACAGTCTTGATTAGTGCTTATCTGATCTAGAAGAACAATAGCATTAGCAAGGAAGGTGGATAGAACAAATATTATTGTTACATATTTGATTCTAAAATGTCTATCACTGGAAGGTTACAATGTGCCTCTTGTATACTCTTTGCAGAGTGATATGGCCAACTTAGTCCAATCAGCAAGGGATTTGCTATGGCCAGTGATGGTAAAAATGCTCTCACTGTTTAGAATCATGTTATACTTCAAGGCTTGCTTTAGGCAGGAGTTCTTTAGTCCCTTTTCTCCTTCTCTTCAAAGACTTCAAGCTTGAGACAAAGGATTCCATCTACTACTACTACTACTACTACTACTACTACTACTACTACTACTACTACTACTACTACTGTCCCTGGTCAGGAAGCAGAAAAACAAATCATAGAATCATTATAGTTGAAAAAGTCCTCTAAGATCATTGAGTCCAGCTGTTAACTTGCACTGCTAAGTTCACTGCTAAACCACATCCCTGAGTGTCACATCCACATGTGATTCCACCAATCACCTTGGCAATCTGTTCCAATGTCTGACCACTCTTCCAGTGAGGAAAATTTTCCTAAAAACCAACCTCATCTGGAGCTGTCTTTTTCCCTGTCTGAGAAGAAAAAAAAAAAAAAGGTTTTAGAATCCATAAAATTCCTAATGATCTAGTAAATCTAACAGACTTTCTCAGAGTTAATAAATAGAGAGAGGACGCCTGAGAGTTGTACTTTAACTGATGGACAAAAGACAGCTACGCACATGATCTTCTCTCTTCAGTTCCTTTCTCTTCTGCCTGTAAAGCAACAACTTAAAGGACTTCACTCAAGCAGACGCAGCACAGTAAATGTATTCTGGCTCTCTCTTTTCAGAAAACTTAGTTTCCATTTTCTTTTCCTCCTTTGTCCACCAAGCAAGGCAATAACTCTCTATTTGGCTCTCATTCTAATTCCTAAAAAATTATCACCTTCTTCCCCTACTCCTTCCACCCCTCCCAGTCCTTGGTAGACCTCTTACTTTCTTAACTTCACTTCTGTATGCCCCTTCCATCTCCACAGCTGACCACTTCAGGTCCTAAATGGCTGTCCAAGCACAGTTATGCCATTCTACCCAATGTGGCTCAAATATAAACAACTTCAGAGACCTGAGAAACTCAATCTGATAGTGTTCAGCACAGTTTCCAGCACAAGGACTTTGCAGCATAATCTAGACAAACACTCTTAAAATTCAATTAATTTCTAGGATTCCTAAGCTCATGGAAAAGGACTTCCAGAAGCTGATCTCTGATAAAGAAGGTGCCTGCCCTGAACTGGAGATTATTTGTCTCCAGACAATGAGTGTCTTTCACCATATGGGCTGAACAGTATTTCCAGTGTTTATCATGATGCTGCTGCTGTCAAATGAGTCAGTGGTATACCAGGAAGCCTCCAGTACTTTAAAGCTATAGTACTCTCTCTATCCATGGTAATGTTTAGCATGTTGGACAGGCTAACCAACTCAGAGTAAGGTATGCTGGAAATATCAAAATGGTACTAGTGGTCAGAAGGCTTATTTCTATGTTCTGTCACAGTTGCCATCAGGCCCTGGCTGGG
>VYZS01051430.1:19740-33770 GCA_013400695.1 Neodrepanis coruscans | reverse complement strand
CCCCTGGCGGCGCGGAGGTCCGGTCCCTCCGGCTGCCGCCCGCACTTGGCACCCGCCCGTCGGGTCCCGCCACACACACCGCCTGTCCCCGCCACACAGATCGACTGTCCCCGCCACACACACCGCCTGTCCCCGCCACACAGACCGACTGTCCCGTGTCACCTGTCCGCTGGCACGCCCTGATGCCCCGCCACAGCTGTGCCACCCGCCCAGCCGCCTCCTGTCCCCAGCACGGCAGCGTGTCACACCCTGACACCCTCGTCACCCCTCAGGCCGTGCCACAAGCCCCTGTCACCTCCGCCACGCTCGGCAGCCCACCTCAGCCCGGTCACACTCCAGGGTCACCTGCCACAGCCCCTCTCTCAGTCCCTGTCACAGATTCCCCATCGCCCCCTCGCCTCTGACCAGGCCCCAGGTGGAGACTCCGTGTCCCTTGAAGGGACTCCCAGAGCCATGACCTGGCTGAGCTGAGGCATCTCCGGGGGTGCCCCTGCTCCAGGAGGGTGCTCAGCACCGGCTGCCCAGGATCACGTTCTGGTGGCTTCCGAACATCTCCGAGGACAGAGCCACCGCAGCCTCCCTGGGCAACTGGACCAGTGCTGGGTCACCCTCACAGTGAAAGTGTTTCCTGACCCTCCCGTGTTCCAGTGTGTGCCCATGGCCTCTGGTCCTGGCACTGGGCACCACTGGGCAGAGCCCGGCTCCCTCTGCTTTGCACTCTCCCTCCAGTCCCTCACTCATCTTTGTGGCCCTTCTTCAGGCTCTCCCCAGTACGTCCCTGTCTCTGGTACTGAGGAGCCCAGAATTAGACACAGGAATCCAGGGATGACCATTGCTGAGCAGAGGGGAAGCGTCTTCTCTCTCCATCTTCTGGCAACATTTTGCCTGAAGCAACTCAGGTTCTTTGTGGGTTATGTTCAGTTTGGTGCCCACCAAGGAACCACCAGGTCCTTTTCAGAAAAGCTGCTTCACAACAGAACTGGACCCAGTTTTGTCTCCTGGGATACACTGCTAGTGACTGGCCTACAACTAGAATTCTTGCCACTAGTCACCACACTCTGGGCTGGTTTTCAATCTATCTCATGCCCTCATGTTCCTGAGTCTTAGGGGAATTGCCAACCCCAGATCTTGCCCAAGCCTATGCCAGCTGGGTGCAGCCAGACCCCAGCACCAGCCACCAGTCCATGAGGTGACAGAGCAGAGCTCAGGACATTAGGCTGCTTGGTTTTACTCTGTGGCTGCTCCTGGGCTGGCCTCCAAACATCAGCTCAGGATCAGCTAGAAATCAGCTTTGGCTCCAAGCTGCTTCATGCTGGCTGTTAAGGATTCTTTCCAGCCTGCAGGTAACAGGGCCACCCCTGTCCTTCCTTTTCTGTAGGTGTGCACTTTTAAGTCAAAATCAAGGTGAGACTAGAGCTTTCAAACTGTGATTTCATACTTCTTGATATTGCTATGAATAGGAAAAGTAGAACTTGGTAAACAGAGATGATAAGCCTTATGCTGCTCTTGAAGTACCTAGGGAGATGATTTTCTTTTCCTGTGGGTTCTATGATAGGAAAACGATCCACAGGGTCATCGACTCACAGGGCTAAAGCTGATGTACGTGCAGGGTTTTGAAATTTTGAGGAAACCTAAGGAAAGTATCCCTGAAAAGATAAACATGTAGAGTCAAAAAACCCAGTGAGGTTTCCAGGTACCTGAGACTGAATGATGAGAAAACCCAACAGGACTTTATAATTTTATTCTCTGAGTCTTGGCTGAGTGCAGTCCAGGCAAGACTTTCACAAGATCTTTGGAAAACAAGGAGGATGTGTTCATGGTGTTCACTCTCTTAGGGCACTCAGCCCTGGAGAGAAAAGGCAGACATTCCTGCTAAACCTGTCTTAACAAAGTAAGAGGAAAATCACCTGTCCTTAGGGAGGGCTGCAACATCCAGAGTCCAGCATATTGGCCCTTCCTAGCAGGACTGCAAAGAGAAGATGAACATCATCTCTCAGGACCTGGAGGAGACAGAGGAATGCCTAAGCAAAGCTGTCAGGCCCTGCATAAACTGGAGTTCATGGCAGCATATGCAAAGCCCGACGCCTAAGACGCAGATTTAAAGCGGCACCAGGATGTGCAGGTGGCTGTTTTGCAGAGTGATGGCTGTAACTGCTCTGCTACAGAACTGAGATGTTCATCTCTCCCAGAAAATTCTGCATGGAACAACTATAAAAATCCCTTGTTAAAAAGGATATTTGCTTTCCACACAGGGTGCTGCTATTTGGGCAGAAATGCGCAAGCGTCAAATTGACAAAATTTTTTTTGATGGATAATTTTCCTGGTGCAGTATGCTGGGTTTTCAGCAGTTTCATCACTGGTGACATCTTCCTTAGTGCTTTCCAGTGGGACACAGGCAGGCTACTGAAGAGGCTTGCCAAGCTGATTTCTGGCAGGAAAGCTGGCCGGTGTGCTGCCAGCTCCTCCAGCTGGTGCCTCGGCTGGCTTCTGATACTGCCCAGCACTTCCCACAGCAAAAAACCCTGTTTGCAGTTAGAGGGAAGTTTGCCAAGCTTTACCTACTTTCACTGAAATGCTAGCGAGCTGGTTTTATTATTATTATTACTATTTCAAATCCAGCCAGAAAGGTCCAGCTGTTTCCCAGAGCAAAGTCAGGGAAAATATTTTTTTGGTTATTAAAAACATAATCTGAAGACAAGATCTCTGGAGCCTGGTGTTTGGCAAGGGACAAATCTGGTCTCCTGCTGACCTCTGAAAAGCTTTATGCAGCTCGACAGAGCTATAAACGTCTTAAAACCTGCACCCCACATTCCTGCAGCTGCAAAACATCTGGGCTCTGCATTGATGCCACCCCTCCTCACCACCCTATCATGACTCCTCTGGGTCACTCAGCTGCCTTTCCCCATCGTGTTGACATACTTCTCATCTCAGCTTGGAGCATCACAACCATGAGCTAGTGCAGATACCTGGTGTTAAAATTATCTTTGTAGTCTTAATCAGCCAGTGCACACAAGCACACTTTGTAGAGAGCTTTGAACTCATGTCCTCATGCTGATCTTTTTCATGAGGTCCCCACCTTGGAAACAAAGACAATCTCCAGGCTATGCCACATGTGTGCCATCCCCTCCTCCTTACCTCAAAACATTTGATTTCTGCCCTCAAGTTCTGCATGTGAAGAAGATCCTGCAATGAAGGATGTTCATCCCTGCACCCAATGAGGCTGGAAGTGTGGTTCCTCCCATGGATTGGATGTGGGTATAACTCAAGATGCATTTTGAAGATGAATTTTGACATGTTCTAGCCATAAATAGGATTGGCTTTGTCAAGGCACCAATTTTTCTCCCACTTATATAATTGACTTGCATCTCTCATCCCAGAAAAGCCATGGGGATGCACCACTGGCCACATCATCAGCTTTTGGGAGAGGCTTGTACCTTTAAACAGACCTGCCACCTGCTGCTGTCCATCCTGAGCATCCAGCACAGGGAAGTGAGAGCACATTGGTGTGCCCTGGTCTGGATCCAGTAACAGGGACACTTAAAAATGATGCTCCACATCTTCACAAAGCTCTTAAAATTAGGCATGCCTGTGGGGACAGCTGCCTTCAGGACTGGTACCCCCCAGTTTTACAGCCAGATGGTAACAAAGCTGAGTCTGTAAGAGGAAGATTGCAGTGTCACAAGCAGGGAAACACCTACCATGGTAAAGATGCACCTCAAATTTGAGCTGGGGGCCAGAGTTTGGCTTTACTCCTCTGGAGGCTTTGCCAACTAGCTGGCAGATTGGATTTTGTCCAGCATGTCTGGCGAGAAGGAGACAGGAGGCAGTGCAAAATCAGGAGCTGCTGGGAGCTGGCACCACAGGAGCAGGAGTGGTGTGCACACAGGAGACGCCTCTGAGGGCTTTCTCTTCACCATGGCACCCCTGTCACTCCAGCCAACCCTTTGTAGATGGATTTGTACTGCAAATCCAGGCGTTTCCAGTTCTGCACATGTATGTCTACTGGAGCAGCTCACCTTGGAGACAAGGTGCTGATGGAACCATGACCAGCCCATGTCCTTGATCCATAGGCTGTGGGTTGGTGGCACTGGACCCTTCCCACTTTTCAGGTCTCAGAGGAGGTCAGCACTGCCAAAGAAGTACAACCCTCACAGCTGTCATGGGCAGCTTGGAAATTCCCCCTGAGGCCAGCATGAACCTCTTCCTTTCCCCAAAGGACCAGCTGCTTCCTTGCCAATGCTGCTGGGAGACAGACACCTCTCACAAGAAACTGTAGCCTCGCAGCAGCCTGGCCGTAACCTTGGAAATAATGAGTTTTCAGCTCTGTGGAGAATGAAGCCAGCCTGACTCTGCATGGAGACAAAGCCTAAAACTTGCCGCCAGCTCTGCCCACAGCAAGAGAAACACGGCTCTTCTGTGAGCTTGCACAAAGCCTCCCTTGTGCAGGAGAGGATCCACACAAACAAGTGATCTCCTTGGCTACATGTCTCCTGGTGCTTCATCATTTTTACTATTTGCTGGATTGTTCCCACAACCAAGGAAAATTTAACAAGTAAAAGCATCTGATAAAAATCTATCGGCTGCAGTAAAGCACCAACCCAGCCAAACCAGTCTGTGGAGCACAACCCTCACAGCCTTCAGGACATGTCCATTCAATTTACCACCTAGAAAAACAAACACTGTGTGGTACTTGCAACACCACCAGTATGGAGACTTTGAGTAAATCTTGTGTTACCAAAGCGCAGTGAGATGTTTGAGAGCTGCTTCCTTCCCCAAGCCCAGTTCCCTGTTACGCAAAGACAAGTCTCTTATGTCATTTCCTTGGCATTTTGTGCTTCTCTTGTTGTGTTTCCAGATCACGCTGCTCCCCTTGCTGCTGCCCTTGGCATTAAGGTCCTGACTCCTGGTGGCAGCCCTTCTGGCTGGGTGCCTGGCAGGAATGATGCACCTTGTCTTTGCTGAGGAACTCTGCAAGAAAACGATTTTTGGCCACTGGTTCCAACAAGTCTCAGAGGATTACTCACAGATGGTTCAAATCTTGCTGTGGAGACAAATCTCAAGGCAAGTCTTGACTCCAAAACAAAATTTGAACCACCTGTGAGTAATTCTGTCAGAATTCCAGTGCTACAATGGATGGTATTGGTTCTGGAGGCAGCAGATGGAACAAAGGCTTCCACAGTGAATAGGTCAGGTACCAGCAGAATGAGGCCACCAGCATGTTCCTCTTGGTTGAATTAATTTCAACAGGTATTTTGCACATGTGAGCAAAACCACCTAACACCAAGAGACAATGGTGGTTGCCATCCTCAGAGAACATGGCCTGGGACTGTGTGGCCAGCAGTGAATGACTCCAGGCAGGTATAGCTGTTGCACAGGAGATCTGCTGTACAGCTTACTTAGCCAGCTCCTGGAATACACCTCTGGATGGGAACCTTGATTTTATCAAGACACACATGGATATGTTGAGGGTGCTGCCTGCAGCAACTGTGACATGTCACTGTTCCCTGGCATGACCCACAGTGCTCCAATGCATAGCCTGTGGCAGCTCAACCAGGCCATTTGCCCAGTTTCAGTGAGCAGACCTTGCTCATCTCTTGGTGATAGAGAGGGTACCTAGTGATCCAAGTAATTTTGTGAGTCATTTACAATACCTTGTGAAGGACTGGAATCACGCTGGACCCTTGAAATCCCTTTCAGTCAGTCTCACATGAAATCCCTCCTTCCCACTAAGAACAGGACATCAAATAAAAAGAGAGAAGGCATTAAGAAGGCCAATATAGAACAGGAGGTGTCTGAGGAGTGACTGACACCTTGCTAGCTCAGATTTGCTTATAAATGTCAGTGGGCTGATGTTTCGCTGAGGGCTTTATGCAGGCCAGGTGTCAGACCCCCTTCAGCACTTACATGTAAGAACTGATCACGACACAGATCCTTGCAGCTCTCATAACTCTGCTTCACCTTCCCTCATTTTCCCTATGGACAGACACTAACCTTGAATTCTTTATTTTTCTCTCTGTAGCCAGATGGGAGTTTGACAGCCTCTGTGGACTTTTCCATACTAAGGAGAAGGGTGCTTCAAATCTGGGGATGTATTGCCAGCTGTGTTTTGTGCAAGGAGGAAGGCAGAAAGTAGAGGGCAACTAGGTTCTGGGCAGGACAAACAGTCTCCAAGCTGAGTCCTTTTAGCAGTGGATGATGCAGTAGACCTGGAAGTAGAACAGCACCGTTAGAGGAGAGCCCAGGACCACACTGATGCCACATGTTACTGTAGCAGCCATCAATAAGCCATTTCCATAGGCAGGACAGTAGGATCTGTCAGGAAAAGCAAACAGCAGTTACGAGGAGAAGTCTGGTCAGTTGCTAATACTATTCTCTAAGGGATGTGCATGCCCTTAACTGGAGGACAGATCCATACTGAATTAGCTTTTCTATTATAAGGATGATGATTCAATTTATTTCTAGAGGGTGCCCTTGCCAAAGGGCTCTGTGTCTGTGTACTTCATAATAAAACAATTAAAAACCCTGTTAATGCTAAAATCTTACCAGGCTGGCACGAAAAGGGTCTTTCCCTTACCACAGAGCCAAGAGCTGCCAAATGTACAGAATTGTGAGAAGGGAAAGACTGTGGAATTATTTTAAAGGCTAGAGGAGACTAGATGGGAAGGATTGCAGATGGCCACAGGTTTTGCACTCAGAAATCATTGCTGTTTGACAGATCATGAGACTGAGGAAATCTGTGTGATCATGTCTTATGTTGGCTCTATACAATAGTAGGGGAGTTGTAGCTGAGGAAGCACAAAGGACCCAGCAATAGTGGGACTTCATTGCCTTCACATTGGAGAGAAACTTAAGTTAAAAGGGATCCAAAAAGGAAAGAAGGTCTTGAGAGTCACACCTTCTGTCAGGCCACCAGTCTGTGGCACTCTTCTCACCAAGTGGAACAAACAGAGCTGGCCAGCCAGAACACTTGTCCCAGGTATGAGTTTTCCAGGTTTGTTCATCTGTTTTTCTGATGGTCTCACCACTTTGATCAAAGCAGCGAGGATCAGGACTATATAAGGAGAAGTTTCCTTAACACTCCAGTCCCTGCCTTAGACTGTGGCACTGCTGGCTTTCCCAGGCTTCCCCAGAGGAATAGCTGGAAATCATAAAGCAATGTTCTTGGTAATCTGTGCTACAAATTCTTCTGTCCTAGGAGGAGGAGACGCCATGCAGACCGATGGCTCATCCATTTTATGCCTTCATCCCTACCTACATCCAGCCTCATAAATATTAGGATATGAAAATTCCCTAAATTTTCTTGTATGACCAATCCCTAATCCCCGTGGGACCAGGTTATTCTAACACCTGCAAAGTGGTAGGATGCCCAAAGAAATGAGTGGCTGATAGAACACCAAATGGTTAATGGTCTGTGTCAGAAGATTGGTCAGGGCCAAGATGCAGTGCACAAACACTTTAATGGACATCTCTACCTATTGGGTACTGGATCCTTTGCAGTAGGAAGTACAGTCTGGCATAGCCTGACCACATTTGCTGAGTTGCTGCAGTGCCACTTTCCTTCAGACATACTTTCCTTTTACCTAACCCCATTCTGCTGCCCAGCTACTGTTTCCTAGGACCTGGGAAACTAAAAATTGTCTTAAAAGGCCAGCTAAAGATCTCTCCTCTAACCATTGAAAGCTTACTTTGAACCCAACCTAGCTGATGGTCAGCATGGGAGGAAGGTCAGGAACTGCAAGCACTCAAGCTACTAATGCAGTGGGGACATGGCCACTCAGCACTCCCTGTACAAGCATGCTGGAGTGCTAATCTCATCAGTTTGTGAAGTTCGAGTGTTATTTTGCAACATGATTCCTCTCACTAGAACTCACATCAGTACTTAAAACAATTTGCTAGCAAACTTCCAACCCCCAGCCTTATTCCTTTGGTCTGGATGCAGCACAAGGCACCCAGCTGAGACTGGGGTCTGCGGGCGGCTAAAGCAAATCACACAGTCTGAGCTGCTGCACATGAAGCTGGGAGTCTCCACGAGTGAGAGGCCATGGCTGCGACCAGGATGGCTGTTACTGTGACCTGCCTTGCAGGAACATGCTGGGAGAAGGAATGAAGCCAGCTGGGGCTGCCACTTGTCATAACTGTGTCAGCCAGGTGAATGGACCCTGAGGGACACAGTAGGAACTGGGAATTGCCAAGATGTTGGATAACAAAGGCGATGAAGAGGATGGGCACAGAGAGGGGGAGAACAGTGGAAGCCCAGTGGTTCTTTGCTGGAGTCCCTCCTTGGAGGCACCAGCTTGGGCTGTTCTTGTGTTACTGTGCCATGAATGGCTTTATGGAAGAGACTCTGCTGTGGGAAACCTGGGGTCAAACTGGTAAGGTGACATGGTCTCACTGTGTGAGTGGGTGTGTAGAGAGTCAAGTGGGGCACCTGTTGGCTCACTGGAGCTGTCTGCTGTGAAGGGACTTCAATCCCAGCAGTGAAAATCTGGAGTTTGGGAGCGTGACTGCCAGAGAGTCTCGTGAATGGTCAGAAAGGGAAGTTCCCTTAACACTGAGAGCACTGAAAACGTGCAATTTGCATCTGGTTTTCATGAGTGCTCAGTACTTACTGAATGCCATGAACATATCTGAGGCCCTTAATTTGGCTTCTGGTTTATTGGCCTCAGGAGCTTGTTTTTAAGAACTACGTTTTTAAACTTGGCAAAACATCTTATCGCCAAGAGATTGACACAAGGGTACTCCACAAAATGCTTGTGACTTTGTAGGGGGTGAGTCATCATCACAGATGCTGCCAGTCCTTTCCTCTTCACTGAAAAGGCTTGGTATTTACACTGCTGCCTTTTCAACACTCCTCAAGCAGTGAAACGACAGCAATCCTGACTTGAGTACCCATTTACTGGCTGGCACTGGGTAACAGATGACTGAGTCTCTCTCCTGGAAGCTTTTGGACTAAAACACATCATGATTTTTTACTTTTATGAATCTGCATGTGATGATGAACAGCCTCCCAGAGGCACTGATGGAAAAACCCCCCATATTCTGGCTATTTGTAGATGTAAATAAGATCCAGTTTCCAGCTGAAATATTAAGCAGTGGTTTGGAATCTGTCTCCTTCCTGGATAACTCTTGGAGATGTTCACAGCCTGAGCTTCCTGGACCTTCCCAAGATTTTGAGGTGAAGGAGCAGAGATAGTGATGTAAGATACATTCCCTGATGGGGAATACTAACTATGGCCCTCAGTTTCCTGCAGGGGACTTCCCTCTTCAATCCCTCCTCAGAGAAGGGCTGGGATTTAAATTACTGGGGCTACAGTGCTATTTCTGAAGAGCTTATTTCTGAAGAGCACAAGCCACAGGCTTACAGAAACTTTGATCCTTCTAAATTATCAAAGTTATTTCATTTCTGTCAGCACCCTGCTGTTCCTTTGAGATTATGCAAAAACATAAAGATTGCTTGTTAATTACTTCAAATGCCAAGGTGTAATTACAATGCCTCCAAGTTAAATTTCAAGCCAGCCAAACTTTCAGAGCCATACAGGAGACAGACAGACATACCCATTACCCATAGCAAGTTCATCCTTCAAAAAAGACAAAGATGGTTAATGTTACTAATTTCCCAGCGCCAGTATTTCCTCTTTCTAACACAAAGCATGTTAACTGGAGTGTGCAGAAGCCAATGTCTTACTTGTCTAGCTGTCTCCTTCACTGGATCACAGCTGCAAGAGTGAGTCTGGATTCCTATGGGAAGAGAAAGGGTTAAACCAGTCTTTATTACACAGCTCCAGAGAAAACAACACACCCATCCTACTGGATGGGCATCCTTCCCCATGGGCAAGGTAAAGGTGCATCAAAAAACACATTGCATGTGGGCTGGTTATCACAGCATAGTTGGAACCTTCCTGTGAGCAGCTGGATTCCTGGCCACCCTTGAAGCCAGAAATGGAGGCAACACTTGCTGTTTGATGTGAACCATGGTAATTTGAATGTTTGTGTTCCTGTAACAGTATCCCATTTTATTTTCCAGATTTAGAGATTACAGAGCATAACCTTGAACACAAGATAACAGCTGTAGAGTTGGTGTGGTAAATGACCTAACTTAAAGCTGATAAATAATTTTTGGCCCTTGTCAGCCAGGAAGGTGTATCAGGCTTAGTTGTGAAAGCATGTCGGAAGTCCTAGGTACAGAGAGAAAGCCTCTAAAATGCAGCAGCTTTAGATTTCAGCAAAATCATGTGCTGTAAATCGTTCCAGAGATTAGCTGCCAACTGTAGGTATTTCCCAGGAGGAGAAAAGAAAACACCTCTGCAGTCTCCACACCTGACCCATGACGCACATTCAGTGCCTGCTGCAATGTCAGGCTGAAGGTGTCTGAGCCTGTAATTTAAACAGCACTAATCCCAGTTTCTCTTTTAAAGCTGTGGCTGTCAGGCAGAACCAGAATGGCTGGTCAGTCAGGGTGACAAACATCTGCTAGATGAGAGGTACCAGCACATGCTGCCTTGTCACTCTTCCAGAACACTAAAGGTTCATCTTCCTGACAATGCAGTGAAAGAGGATGAAGCATCCAAAGAAAGCATCTTCTGATTATACTCTGGGGACTCTAATCTTCAGTTATCTTAGATGATGTGTCTGTGACAGAAACTTGCATTTAATTTTTTACTGTCTTAAAAATTAACAGTCAGGATTTAGAAGACTGCGGCATGTTTTCATATTGCAATATTTACTGGTTTCCCCAGAGTCCAAGGTCTGGAGCCACATTTCTCAAGGGGGAAAAAATCTGGTACTTTTTGAAAACTTAAAAATTTTTAAGAATTAAGACATCATCATCATCATTATGTAAAAAATAAACAACATACCTGCTGAAAAAAACCAAACCTATAACTTCTAAGACAACTTCATGACTTTTGGAGCCCATGTAATTATTTTCTAAAATGTATTGTTGTCAAAGCTGTGATTTAGCTCATAAAATCTTTGTTGTTTAGGGGTAATAATGCATCCTGGGGTTAATGGATTCTGTAACCTCCTCTCTTTCGGTTATTTTTAAGAATCAGGCTCTGGCAGCCAGCTGGAGAGCACTTTATTAGCCAGCATCCCCGGAGAGCAGACACTGCGACACTTGATATCTTTTTGTCTTAGAGGGTATGGCAAGGACACTAAGCTCCTGACAGCACCTTGGAAAATGAGAGAACAGCAATGGCACAGCCTGAAACATGCTATACAGCATCTCACTGATAAGGGATGCCTTGAGACAGGATTTCCCTTGTCCTGTGCCTGCTGTCCCACTGTCACCATGATTGGGGGATCTACATATGTAGCTGATTTTTAATTTTACAATAAAATAATTACAATATCTACATTAAGTATTAACAAGTTTGAGTGCATTTAAATTTTTTAACAATGTTTGAAAGCAAGGGGCTATATTCTTGACAAATATGACACTACTTGAGAGATCAAAAGCAACATTATCAACATCAGGTTTTACATAAATTATCTGTCTATCTATCTATCTATCTATCTATCTATCTATCTATCTATCTATCTATCTATCTACCTAAGATCAAACACCATTCCTTTAAGGTGTTGCAGACCTCTTTCCCTTTAAGGTCGACACATGTTCCTGTTCTTTTTGGAAACCCATGTTAGAACTTCCGTGCACTAAACACTTAATGTTTTGTTATATTTTTTCAAGAGAATAATTAGTGACATAGATGGTAAATATATATCTAATGAATGTATAAATGCATAATACATATCTATACATATATGTGCAATTAGTATTAACATGTATTAAGGAGGTTTTACTGGCTGAAGTATATAAATATAATGAATTCATCTATCCCTAAAGAAGATGCAACTGTTCATTTGAAAATTAAATAAACATTTAAAAATCAAGCAGACAAAAAAATGTAACCAAAATGAATGCTAAATGTGTATTACCTACTGAACCCAGCTTATTAAATTCTGCCATGCCAGAGATCTGTCAAATTAAACCTGTACCAGTGTTCTGGTTTAAAAACTGATTTAGAGTTCTTAACAAACCCAAATCATATCACCTGGCATTCTGATTTAAAATGAAGCAGCAGCACACTTTTCACAAGAGGTGAAAGACACCGTACCAGAAAGACACTGGGTTCAGTAAAATTGCCAGTCTCAAAATTGTAGCAATTCTGTAACTGAGGCAGGAGTGAAAATACCAATAAAAAACACGATCCAGATGAAGTGATTTGTCATTTACAGGAGAAACAGGCAATAAAAGTAATATTTCCCTCTTGGTTCAACTTCGCTCCTTCAGCACAGTTTGAATATAATCTAATTTATAAACGTGCCCTTTCCAGAGCAACTGTTCTTATAAAAAGATTTACCTCGGCTTGAATTCAAGTATCCATTTGCAGGCCAAGTGCCACAAGAACCTTTAAAATGTGACATTAACATAAAAGACAACAAATAGAAATGGTTCATATATAAGTACACAGATCAATAGAGGGCCAGGTACTAGGAGTATATTGTAAAGCTATATGGGTCTATCCTGTGTAATGAGATAATTTTGGAACCGAGAGCATGAGAAACAGAGAGCCCTTAAGGAAACAAGGCTAAATGAGAGAGCTTTGGTCTCTGTTCATGTTCCTCACTCCCCTTCTCCAGGAATGAGTGAAGCGGATGCCCTGTGGTGATGGCAAATGTATGCAATTTGCTGTTTTATGAAGAAAAGCCTTCCCTGGGTGAACTGAGTGACAGCAAATGTCCCCAGGACCTCTAGTCCATAAATTCTAGTGCATTTAACACAGTGTTACTTTCCAGGAGTGTCACCAACCTGAACCTTGCCTGCACACAGCAGCTGTAACATGTTGTCATGAACTACACCACGTTACTCTCCAAGCATGGATGCTCTTACACAAGACTAAAGATACTACTTGTATGCTCAGTATTGTGATACAAGCAGGGGAATACAAGAAAGAAAATAAACCCCATTTTATAAATAGTTCCACAGAAACAGTAAATGGAGGTATTTGGCCTCTGGGCTTTAAACACAGGCTTCCAGGGAATTCACAGTCATTCCCCTGAGATATGTCTGGATTGGACAGGAATTTCCAGGGTGATTTTTAGAACCCTCTTTTGAGAGCCTGCCCA
The DNA here is from genome assembly GCA_013400695.1 of Neodrepanis coruscans. Classification (NCBI taxonomy): domain Eukaryota; kingdom Metazoa; phylum Chordata; class Aves; order Passeriformes; family Philepittidae; genus Neodrepanis; species Neodrepanis coruscans. The sequence goes on along the minus strand of VYZS01051430.1, from coordinate 20,642 downwards.
TGCTCAGACAGTGACCTGAGCATGTACAAAGGCCACCTTCTGCCTGGCAGTTATGTAGCTGTGGAAGAGTGGCAATGAATCACAGAATAATTTGGAGGTCACTGGGCTCGACATCCTACCCAAAACTTTGAAGTTGGCGCCAGTCTGAGCCAAGAGGTGACATTAGGTTGAGCTCAGTGCTGTGCAATGCAGGATTAGCTGGAACTGGTTCGTGTCTGGAGGCCTCAGGCATGGCTGGGGCAGGCATAGTGTTGTCTGCACCTCGCTGTGTTGATAAGCCTGTTATCTCCTATGGGTTCTCACTGAAAGGTTTTGCAATTTTCTGCTCCCAGGCCAAACAGGGAAAGATCTTGGCTTTGACACACACACACAAAGCTGAGGGAAAACAAAGACACTTCTAACACAAGGTGTATGTTCTAAGGCACAAGAGACTACTGCCATGGCACACTACTAATGTGGAAAATTACTTTAGCAGCCATTGATCCAGGAACAAACAAAGTAAAAGATAAAATTAAAAGGTTAAACACTACAAGAACTGCAAGGAATCAAACAAGTCAAGAGAATGAAAACTCACCGTTATTATAAGAGTGAAAAATATCAGCTAGTTTCTCAGCATAAACATGAGCATAGGAAAATTTTTCAGTCAAGGTGAAAATGCCACTAAAATCAAACTGCAACACTCAGAACTAGAACTAGATGAATTTTAAGGTCCCTTCCAACCAAACCATTTTATGATTCCATGACTCTATAAGTCAGTATCTGGCAGCCCCACAGACCATGCAGTCTGAATATTGTCCTATAAGCCTTCAAAGCTAGGCCCTGAGCAGAATCCTAGCTATTAATTCCTCAAATATCATGGAATTTAGCAACCTGAAGGGTGTGCATAGAACACTGTGAAACAA
>VYZS01051430.1:0-10958 GCA_013400695.1 Neodrepanis coruscans | reverse complement strand
GCAGAGATTATGACACTTAATATAGAAAGACAAAATGCCTTCCAGAATTGACCCCAGCTTTGCAGGATGTGTAAAGACCTACTCATAAGCTACACAGGAATAACTTAGCGAGTCTTCCCCACGTACTTTTAAATGCTTTGCAATTTTCAGGATTAAAGATAATACAGCAGCTCTCCTACAATGACAACCCCATCAGCTCTGGGACATGTTGCCATTGTACTGCTGTGCTGATGGTAAAGCAGGGTAACTCTTCTAGCCCAAAACAAATTTCTCACCAGGAGTTATGGCTCTCACTCTACAGACCATCACAGCAGGGAATGTTACACTGAAAGCAATTTAAGAAGCTGCAACGCCANAATTGGATTAAAAGGATGGATTCTGCTACAAATACCCATCATTATACAGAGCAAGCACAATTAATAAGGAATCAGTTCACCCACCTTCTTCAAATACCTTTCTATAAAAACTGCATAAGCAAAAGAGAAGCTGAAAAGAAATAAAATAATAAAACATGAAGAAATAAATATATTCTCCACTGGTGTGAAGACATAGTTGGTAAATGTGCTCAGAGGCTGGTCTGGACTGAACTTGCTGGCAGCAATGGCAAACTAAAACTTCTTTGGGGATCATCAATCAGGCAGCTGCAAGTCAGAAGTTGCATTTGTGGAGCTGAAACTTTTGAGCTTATGGGCTCAGCTAAGGTTATTTAGAACTGACACAGTGAAATGATGAGGCTGCAAATAAGACAAAGCATATTCCCAGACAGCTGCTCGGCCATTCTCCTGGGGAGGTCAGACCTCCCTTGTGAGGTACCTTTCTTGGTACCTTGCAATGGCATCACATGAAAAAGCTGGGCAAAGACTCTGTATGAATCTACAGTTTTAAACTGCTCCTTTTAAAACTGTGTAGTCCAGGAGTGGCTCTTCAAACCTTTTAGTACGAAACTGCTGAATTAGGGAATGGAATCAATACCACTTTCTGACATCTCAGGAGGTTTCTGTGAGACATTAACTCTGAAAAATAAATGCTAATTTAAATTCAATGTTTTTAACGGTGTCATTCCAGTCAGCTTTAGAGAAATAGCCAGCTGTTTCAGTGTGGGCAGTCAGAGCGAATTAGGATGATGCCATCACTTCCACAGCTAATTATTTGGAAGGAAACTGAATGCAAGAGAAAATGTAAAAGCAGGGGAAAATGTTAAAGCAGAGCAGAGCACCACGAAGGCTGCTGTGAAGAAAGTTAACTCGAACCCAGACAGATTTAGTACAGTGCTCTGTCACAAAATTATTCCTAATGTTGAAAGCCAAAGTGGGCGTGAATGCAAAGGATGTTATAAACAACCTGCTGCAATTTTAAGTAATTTGCATAAGACCTTTATCTTCAAGGTCTGACTCATGCATTTCACTGTCTCAGAGCTGAGTCTTGGTTTGTGGAACGGGCTCATTAAGAACCACAAACCCTATCATGTTTCACCTGAAATGCAAAACAACTCTCATCCTGGCTGACATCTCTACCAGAAACCCATAGAATTGTGAGCAGTTAGAAATGAAGCACAGAAACAACTCTCTACTGCTTACAAGTCTCAGAAAGGACATAATGGGAAGGCGAAAATGTACATGACACAACATTCCGTGGATGGAGACCTTTAGTGAAAAGAGAAGAAAATCAAAGTATTTGCACTGAAGCACAAATCAAAGAAGATGTCAATGTCTTTAAGGACTGCTCATTGTAACACTGAAAGATATTATCAACAAAACAAAAAATAACTCTTGGTAAATGGATATAGCTACACTTTCTGTAGTGGATTTACATCTATTTATATCATGGAGATACTTGGCCCTAAATACTCTCAGATGATAGGTTTTTGAACTCTATATTTTGCAAAAAAGATCTAAACCCATCAGTCATCTCAATGAGATTATGCTGGGTTTGCCAAACCTTCCCCACTTAATGTGCTTTTCTGTTATTTTACTAGCTCTGCTTGTAAATACAGGATTATAAGAAAAATGAGAAAATCAAAAGATATGCAGCTTCCCCTAGAAGAGGTTAAAGCCCTGTCAAAAATCCTCATCTGGGTTTGTGTGATAAAGCCTGCCACTGAATACAAGCCACAAAGTCCAGAGAAAATGCATTCACTTCTAAAATATTTAATGGGATTTTGTCACTTTTGAATATAAAATTCCTGGATATTTAACTGATGGCACTTGCACCCTGCTGACTTACTGGCAGTGAGATATATTACTGGGCATGTACAGGGGTGTTCCATGAAAACCAAGATAAACTTTATAAGATCACAGAGCAGTCCATGCCTGACAGAACAAAGCTGTCAGATCTGAGGATACACTGAGACAGGATGTTCTCAGAACTACAGAGCCACTCAGCTGTCAGACGATACAAGCTGCCTGTCTTGTCTCTTCTTCACATTCCCACACACCGTGAATCACTGGAATTCTTCCAGATAGGATTCTCAACATGAGCTGCATCATCCTCTTAATCCATGGACTCCAGTGTTTAATATCTCAAATTCTCCCCACACGCTCTCCAAGCTCCCACCACCCGGGATCACTTGACTGGTCTGGCAAGTAATAGTGGGTAGAGGGGAAGCTGCACAACCCCACAAGCATCTTCTTGTAGCAGGATGCTCTGTCTAAATGGGGGGAAAACAGGTTGAAATTCACCCTGTGTGCAAAAGTGATCTGTGCTGGAAGTGAGATCGGCTGCTTTTGGTGTTGAAGAGCGCCCAGCCTGATTGATCAATCCCAAAGTTAAACATCACAGGGTGTTTAACTGATATTCTGTCAGGAACAGTGTTTCCTGACAGCAGCTGGCACCTGTTTTGATGTGGCAGACAAAATCCCTGATAATGGAATCAACAAGTGATAGTACTGATAACTTATCTAAAGCTGCTAAGCTGACAGAGCTTGGAGACATCTGACTGACAGCCCATTATACTCTAACAGCCCAGTCTCACTTTTGAACAGGAAGGTCTTCTAACACCCCTCTTCTCAGAGTGTGTGCAGAGATTAATCCAACCCTCAAAGTCACTCCTCGAGGCTGAGCAAAAGACCTTTGCCCATGGTCNAATTCCTGGATATTTAACTGATGGCACTTGCACCCTGCTGACTTACTGGCAGTGAGATATATTACTGGGCATGTACAGGGGTGTTCCATGAAAACCAAGATAAACTTTATAAGATCACAGAGCAGTCCATGCCTGACAGAACAAAGCTGTCAGATCTGAGGATACACTGAGACAGGATGTTCTCAGAACTACAGAGCCACTCAGCTGTCAGACGATACAAGCTGCCTGTCTTGTCTCTTCTTCACATTCCCACACACCGTGAATCACTGGAATTCTTCCAGATAGGATTCTCAACATGAGCTGCATCATCCTCTTAATCCATGGACTCCAGTGTTTAATATCTCAAATTCTCCCCACACGCTCCCCAAGCTCCCACCACCCGGGATCACTTGACTGCCAAGTGATAGTGGGTAGAGGGGAAGCTGCACAACCCCACAAGCATCCTCTTGTAGCAGGATGCTCTGTCTAAATGGGGGGAAAACAGGTTGAAATTCACCCTGTGTGCAAAAGTGATCTGTGCTGGAAGTGAGATCGGCTGCTTTTGGTGTTGAAGAGCGCCCAGCCTGATTGATCAATCCCAAAGTTAAACATCACAGGGTGTTTAACTGATATTCTGTCAGGAACAGTGTTTCCTGACAGCAGCTGGCACCTGTTTTGATGTGGCAGACAAAATCCCTGATAATGGAATCAACAAGTGATAGTACTGATAACTTATCTAAAGCTGCTAAGCTGACAGAGCTTGGAGACATCTGACTGACAGCCCATTATACTCTAACAGCCCAGTCTCACTTTTGAACAGGAAGGTCTTCCAACACCCCTCTTCTCAGAGCGTGTGCAGAGATTAATCCAACCCTCAAAGTCACTCCTCGAGGCTGAGCAAAAGACCTTTGCCCATGGTCATTGGTATGGGTGAGTTACATGAAACTCTACTTAATAATTACTTTGCTAGCTTTGATATAATTGCTTTGATAATGCTGCAATAAATAGTGCACTGTACTAGTAGTTATAGCCACCTACACATTGTAGTAAAGAATTATAATTAAAATATTTCAGTCTAATCATTATTAATCCAAATAAATAATTTAATTAATTCATATAAATATATTTGGTTTACCATCCTTAATCCTGTGGGACAAAGTCATGTCTTGGCTTGATTACATCTATATAATCCTTTAGACATAAACCATTAACCAAGTCTCCCTTTAGACACGATGCTCCAGTGTGCTCCAGCAAGGTGCTTTTAGATTTTCCTTCCTTTAGGTGATCAGAGAAGAAATAGTTTGGATCTTTTCCTATTATAGTGTGCCTCAAAAAATATCAGACAGCCTGATCATATATCCACAGTCCAGAAATGAAAAGCAGCAGCAGCCAAGAGGCAATCAGATTTAAGGTATTCAGAGATTCTGCTGGCCAAAGAGAGCAAGCCAGGGCCAAAATGAGCATTCACACTCTGATAAATCCCTGGAATATCAGCATTCCGCTCACCTAGTGCTGATGGATGAAGGGCTGAAGTAATGCTGGTAATGCTGAAACCATGGTTCAAAGAACACAGGCAGCTGAAACAGGAAATGCAGATCACTGAATCCTCTCCAGCTTGTGATTCTAGGTCAGTGTATAGGCAATGTGGCAGATAAGGAGGGAGGGCTGAGAGAGGGAAAGAAAAAGCTAGATAGAAGAAATCTGAATGAAGGCAGTGAAGACATTGGTGGCAATGTGGTAACTGTGTGATTACACAGATATGAGTTGATACAAACCTACTCTCCCTGCAATTCAGAATTCAAGCTCTTACTCCAGATATTGAAAACCAGACCATGTTGTCTGGTTTTCTTTTCAGTAATTCACTTAATAAAACTCTCCAGAGTAATGGGAATAAGACTGAGGTCCTAGAATGAAGAAAAGGAGCATCAGGATATAACGTGAAAAATGTGAAAAATATCTGTAGTCAGAGTTACAATTGCTTATTTGAGTCTGAAAGACAAAGATTAGTCTTTTCTTTGCAGAGGTAAATTTTGCAGATTTTAGCTTGCTTTTACTGGAAATATCCTGGATAGCTCAAACCACCCTCCTCCCTCCCACTTTATTTAGAAAGTAAAGCTCATATAGCAACCCACCCCTGTCTCTTCCTTTTGAACAGGTCATCAGTTTCTAGTTTTTATGTAATTTCCCAAAAAAACCCCCCCACAAAACGCTTTCTTCTGAGCACAAAGATTGATTCATTAGATGTTTTTGTCTCAGGGCATTGAGCAGCCTTTAACTGAATAGAGTTAGAGTTCATGCAACTTAATTGGAAGGGCATAATTTCCAACATCTCCCTAGGACATTTACTATGAATGGTGAGACAGAAGAAAAAGAAATTGCTGATGTTTAATATTTTATGCCATGGAAAGGACTCATTGTTTTCCTCAGTAGCTTGAGTATTTTACAGGTAGGAAAGGGTCTCCCTGTCAAGCATGAACACAGTGCTTTTCTTTCATCTTTATTGTGTAAATGGATGTGAAAGAAACTAAAACACAGGTGAGTTTTCTAGTCATACTATCACAGTAACCCTGAGGTACCAGAAGTTTGAGAAATCTCACTTTATAATTTATTGCAGATACACAATCCTGCACAGTAAGCAGCAAGTTCCCTAATTTCAAGTTATCACAATTACCGTTTTCCCACACTTCTAAACAAGAACAGTAATAAATTGTCATATTGGGAACTCCAAATGCAAGAAACACCAACAATTTTGGCAGCATTCCTAACTAAACCATAAAAGGTTTTAGCAACATGGCAGACATGGCAACATGGCAACAAGGCAACAAGAAATCTTCTTCAAATGTCTGCTGTTGATTTAACTGTGACTTTCCACAGTCACAGTTAAAAAACTAAACAATGGTTAAAAATGCCTTGTAAATTGCTGAATCCATTCCTGCATAATAAGAGTGAAGGACAGCTGGGAAAAAATATCAGAGTTCTGTTTTGTCAAAAATGTTGTTTGTAATACCAGCTACAGCATTTGATTTATCTTATTATTTCAATCCTCCTTTTTAGAAAGTGCTTAAAAGATTTAGAAATTCATTGTACAAGCTGTCCAGAGTCCCTGCTGCCATCACTTCCTTCTGGCTGAGAGAACCTTGGCTGGAAGCTGGAAGCCATAAGACTCTTCCCATAGGATATTTGGTTACCCTAAATTCCTTTGTTTCTTCTGTGGTTCTTCTCCCATCTGCAAAATGTGACACAGTCCTCCCCTTTCCTCTTTGTGGAAAAGAATGAAACTTTGAGGTGTAAATATTAATATGGTATAATATTAACACTGTTGCTGAACCTCTCACATTTCCTGATCAACTGAACTTGAAAGTTATTGTCTCCTTGTTTTAGCTACTGATTTGTGCTGTACCTCTTTTCCTTCAAAAAAATGGAGTTGTACTGAGCTGTAGAATCTGTCTCTTGGAGAACAGTATTTATTCATATGACGTAGCACTTAACTCCCTTAGGATAATCCTTCTGAAGCCAAATGGTTTATTTGGTTTATACACCCGTATTTGCACAACAAAGGGGTTGCAAAGGCTTGTAGCAAAGACACAGGATGACTTACAAATAAGAACTCCCACTGCCACAGGCAAATTAACTGATTAGGAAATGCAAATTTGTTGAGTCTATGTTTTAGGAGGGAAAGGCACATCTAAGCAGCATCAGGAAGGTCCGGGGATGTGGGTGAAGGATGTGTGCTGGAGTGGGTTGTCCTCCATCAGCTCTGCTCTCAGAAATGTGAACACCACTCAGTCTACTCATGATCCTTCCCCAGGATTAGACAGTGAGATTCTGTCTGCTGCAGTCAGTTGTCTCATCTAGGGATGTTAAGAGAGCAAAAATCCCTGCCAGCATTTCTGAGTGCTTGATAACAAACGTAAATAAGAAAAGCAAATCATGCTATAACCCTCTCCACTTTAGAAGGGACAAAGGCTCAAGATCAGCCCTAGTTTGTGCTGTGGTTTAGTCCAATATGTAGTGACTGACGATTCATCTTTTACTTTGACCTTAAAGTAAGGTAAGGAGAGGTCAGAGAGAATGTACTTCCTTCTCCCATCGACATCCTGCAGCTCTGTCAGTTGACTTATTTCACATATTTAACGTTATTTAGATTACCCAAGGTGGCACTGTCAGCTGCCTCACTCACTCACAGTGCACACTTTCATATTTAGTATAGAGACTTGTTTCCTAAACCTCATTAAGCAGGGAATATTTTTACTAATCCAATTCAGTCAATTATAATTTTATCAGAACTGTCCTTTAGAAAGAGCTTTTGGAAATCACCCTGCAACTCATCTGTAAAATGTACACAGATAGAAGGATTTATTTTCCAAGCAGAAAGACTCAATCCCTCATTTAAAAAACCCCACAAAACCAACAGGACAATAGTTAGTGTTGCTAACTAATAAAATGTCTGTTTTCTGTATTGTAGATAAAAATTCAGCATCTTACAAGAAGTGACCTTTACATTAAATCTCTTTTCAGGAGGATGCATTGCTCCTGCTGCTGCAGTCAGTATAAACTGGTTCAAATTTCATTATTTTGCATGTGTTTGACTTTGATGAAAATATTAAAGTACCAGCATGCTAATTAATGATGACAAAACAGTAAGAAATCACAGTGGATCCAGCTTGAGCAAACAGCAGAAGAAAGAATGCTGAGGTCATAAGAATTAAAAGGTAATTAAAGATGCATTGGCTTATGCCTTAGTCATGGACTGAAAACGTCATTAAAGAAATCATCAAACCTCCTATAAATAACACTTTGATTATTTTCCAAGGAAATTGTCAGGTCTTTCAACTCTGCTCAATTGTTTGCTTTCCTTCCTCAGCAGAAGAAAGACTGAAATATTTACTAGATTATTTAAATGTTATTTTATAGACCACTGTCTATAGAAAGAGTAATGTTTTCAGCATATATAGCTTAAGAAATAGCAAAAAATCTTAAATGTGAAGCAACAAAGCAATGAATAAAAAGAAAAAGCATAAGTTCAGGTTCCAATATGAAGTAAATCCAGATAAAAATAGAGGATAACCACTGCTTTTTATCCTTTTACAAGCAAATCCAGAATGTAGCACAGGGTATTTGATTCCGCCATCAAAATACGACTTCATTATTTATTTTACAGCACTAAAATAAATTACTTTGGAATGGAGCCTCCCCTTGAAATCCAGGGTATACACAGCTCATTAGTACTGCCTTCTGCCTGCTCAGCACAGCCACATCCCCCAGCGTGATCCTGTGCTCTGCAGGATGACCCGTGTCCTTCGCTGCCAAGGAGAGACACGGACATCACCAGCCTCACGGGCAGCGCTCCCTCGGACCGGCCGCTGGGTTAAATGTGTTTAAATGTGTTTAAGCTGCAGGGCAACCCCCGCAGAGCAGCAGCTGTTCTGGGGGGCCAGACCCTGCAGTGGGCCAGTGCTGCTGCTGGGGGACAGGGATTTGGTAGCCACAGCTGTGCCTCGAGCACAGTGCCCGGTCTGGTGCCTGTTTGCAGACACAGCATGGATTCCTGGAATAGTTTGTGTTGGAAGGGACCTCAGAGCGCATCCTTTTCCAACCCCCTGCAATAGGCAGGGACAGATTCTACAGGACCAGGTTTTTCAGAGCTCCATCCAGTCTGGCCTTGAACACTTCCATTCCCGATCCCAGCCCTTATCCAGTCCCGAGATAAGGGTTGAACTTGATGATTCTGTGGGTTTCTTCCAACCCAGCAGTGTCTGTGATTCTGTGAGATTTTCCCCCATTCCCAATCCAACCCCTCATCCAGTCCCGGTCCATCCCCCACCCCATGGATCCATGCCTGGATCCAGTCCGGGTTTTCCTCATAATGGATCCATGTTCCGCTCCAGTCCGGGTTCCCCCCCCTCCAATGGATCCCTGCGTGAATCCAGTCCGAGTTTTCCCCTACAATGGATCCCTGCGAGAATCCAGTCCGAGTTTTCCCCCACAATAGCTCCATGCCCTGATCCAGCCCGGGTTTTCCCGCACCGTGTATTCCAGCCCTGATCCTGGCTGTTTTCCTCCCTCTTTGGATCCGGGTGCCGATCCGGGCCGGGTTTCCCTCTCCTTGCGGATCCCACCGGTATCCACTCCGTGTTTCCCGCATTCCCAGCAGCGCAGGCGCGGTGCCGGCGGCGGGCGGTGCCGGAGCGGCGGCGCGGGAGCCGCGGGTGTCCCTCTGTCCCTCCGTGTCCCTCTGTCCCTCTGTGTCCCTCTGTCCCGCCATGTCCCAGGCGTATTTCCCGGTGGGCCCCGGGCTGGGGCTGGAGGAGAATTTCCTGTCGCTGGACGACATCCTGATGTCGCAGGAGAAGCTGCCGGGCCGCGCCGAGAGCGCTCTGCCGCGCCTGGCGCTGGCGCTGGGGCAGGGCCCGGGCAGCGCCGAGTCTGTGCCGGAGGTAACGGGGACAGGGATGGGACAGGGACAGGGACAGGGACCGCCACCCCCCGGGGGGGGTTGGGGTTTTTTTCTTCTCTTCCTTTTTTTTTTTTTTTCTTCTGGTGTTTAATAATCTGACCGCCAGACATGAATGTAAATAACCCGCTTTCCGCGTCTTGCAGTAATAAGGGCTCTGAAGTGTGTCTGGTTTATGCTGTACTTACTGTAGCCTGTTCTGAAAACAGAATTGTTTTGGAGTTTGGTTTGTTTTTTTGGTATTTTTTTTGTTTTTTTTTTTAATGATGCATCTTCATTAATGAAGCTCGTTGTCTGTCTTGATGTGTCTTTTCATGGGAACGTCAGCTTTTGGTTTCTCGTGTTCCCCCAGGGATCAAAGCTGGAGATCCCACTGTGGCTTGCCAAAGGGCTACGCGACAGCAAAAGGAGAATCATTTCCGTGGAACTGCCGAAGATCTACAAGGAAGCCTGGAGGACAGTGTTCAGTGCTGATGCCAATGTGGTGGATCTGCATAAGATGGGGCCCTACTACTACGGGTTTGGCTCACAGCTCCTCAATTTTGACAATCCGGAGAATCCTGAGATAGCTCAGAGTATCCTGCAGGCAAGTATCTGAACTAGGTCTTGAAATTTGGCTTTGCATTTTTGTGTCTTCCTGTTGTTTCCAGCTGTTCAACAGTCTTTAGGAAAAATACCCTATTTTAATCCAAAGGCAGCTGGTGTTGGAAGCCTCGAGTGTGCATCCAGGAGTGTCATTTTAGCTCGAAGTTTCCACACTTTAGATATGATATTTCATGAAATCCTGCAAAACAGGACTAGAGCAGATGTAAGATCATTTCACTGTGCCTGTGCTGAAAGGCAAAATTAATTCACCCTCTACTGTTTCAACTTTTCTACCCTGTTTTTAAAGCTCTGTAAGGATGAGCTCTCACACTGGGCACTCTGTTTCAGTGCCTCTCCCCTAATTGTACAAGGTTTGTTCACCCTAATTGTAGAAGGTTTGCTCAAATGTCTAAACCAAACCTCCTTCACAGCAGTACAAGCTCTTTTCTATTTGACTTCTACAAAGTAAATGCTGAGGACAGAGTATTCTCTTTCTTCCTGCTGCAGTCCCAGTTCATTTGATATCTCTCTGTGGGTCATGTTTTGATATCTCTCTGTGGGTCATGTTTTCTAATCTCTGATTGTCCTTATTTCTGGTATCTTTCCAGTGGATCTGCATCTGCCCTGAACAGCACAGTCTCAGGAGCTGTGCTGATGAAAACAAAAGGATCACTTTGTGAGTTTTGTAGGCTGTGGTGCAGCATCTTGTTTGCCACAATGCAGTGACTGCTCTGTGTTTGGTTTGCAGTCCCCTGTGAGATGGTACAGGTTGCATATGCAGAAAAATAATTTTTTTCCCTGACTTTGTACTGTACAATTTCTGCCCTAATGCAAAACTTTACATTTACTCTGGGCAAA
>VYZS01051428.1:1971-16849 GCA_013400695.1 Neodrepanis coruscans | reverse complement strand
TTTTCCAGCCCCTGTAGGCTCCAATCCCATTAGAACTGTGAAAGTCTACTTCATTATCCAGACATCTATTTCATTATGAATATCTGTCTAGACATAGTAGAGATCAGAGTACAGCATTGCTCATGGTCCAACACACACTACAACAACATAAGCAAAAAGCTGCACAGTGGCCTGAACTAACCTCTGTTAGCTCCTGTCTGCAGAGAAAACCAATTCAGCAGCAGAGCAGCTGAGGACTCCTCATTGCCTGCATGAGCAAGCTTCTTCCCAAAGACAGAAATGAAGACTTAACTGTATGCCTTTGTATACTTCTGCATTAAGCAAGAACAGGAATTTAAGATGTTTTCTCCCTGTAACAATTGATATGTTTTCAAAAAAGAAAAAAAAAGTCTAATTAAAGAATAAAGCAGATTCTGCTGCCATAATATGTCATTTTCCTATGGATTTCTAAAAGATAACAATCAAGAAGAATGGGTTAATAGCTTAGCGTATGCCTGAAAGCATTAACACATTCTCAGAGTAGTATCTGTCAGCAGCAGTAACATTGTTAGTGGCAGTGTACACAGTGTGGCTGTAGGAACAGTTGTGCAGTTTATCACCTCCATTCTTCCCAGAAGCCTCATCCAACTGTTTGTGTTAGTTCTTTGTTTTACCACTCAGGCTTTTTAAAGATTATGTGTTGAAAAAAAAATCCAGTGATAGTCTGGAGCCTTTTTTAATCTCTTGCTTCATTATCTTGTGGTTGTAATTGAATCATGTAATGATATATTTACTTTTTTCCCTCTACAAATTTTAGAAGCAGATTGTCACTGTTCCAAATCTACTCCTGAAGTTATACCTAAATATTTCCGGAAGTGACTAGCTATGGATAACCTCTAATTTATCACACAGTTATAAACAATACAATTTAATTCTCTGATTTTTAACTTTAACTGTCAATCAAATTAACTTTTTAAATGAATTTATTGGGTACTATGTTTTGGGGATTTTGTTACTGAATGTGACACTACACATAATTCAAATAAAGGCTATCTTAGAAATATTTTCTATGTAACTGAGATTGTCTAGTGTGGAAAACCAAACACTGAAACACTTTTAGAAATAGCAATGTTGATAATGAGAGTAAAAAGTCTCGTTGTGCATGAGTCTGCAGGGGCAGTATCTTATATGATCTAATTCTATTCCTAAAAGTGAACAGCATCTAGAAAGAATGTTCCCTTGTCTGCTCCAGGTTGTCCTTAGGAAATGAAAAAGTTAAGAGCTTTTTTTTTGAGGTAGGCTTCTCATAACATAATTTAGTAAAACTTGACTTTAATACAAATTTAATCCCTCAAAGAAAAATTAAAGTTAGGACATTTGGACTCTCACTTTTGTTCATACAGTCCTAGACTCAGTTTGTCTTTTTTTTTTTTTTCCTTAGAGATGAAAAATTTTTTTCTATCATAACATAGCATTGCCCACCCAAGATGTTCTTGCTCTTCTTTATTGTGACAGCTGGCACTGTTCACAAACACACAGTAGGACTTGCAAACCTCTCAGAATGCACCCAATAAATAAATATTTCCTAAATTCTCAGGTCAGTTTTGAGTATCTAATCAGCTAGATTGCCCAAATGTTCAAGAAGTTGACCTTCATTTTCTATTTGAATGACTGTTTTGATATCTTCATTTCATTGCCAAATGATTTGGTATTTTGTGTGGAGTTTTTTTTGCTTATTTGCTTATTTGCTTATTTAGTTTGTTTGTTTTAGATTGACTATCAGTTCCTGTAATGTCTTATTCTTTCTTTACCTATCTGTATTCCAGAAGGTCCCCATTAGTGCCAGTTACTGTGGTACATATTTAATCATCTGACTTCCCACTAGTAAACACGGTTTCTTAACAACTCTCCACTTGCTGCACAGTTGTCACCATAGGCTTGAACATGCCATGCTTCCTACAGAGGGTTTTGTTACCCCATCTACCCATCTACCTGTACTTTGCACGAGACTGAACTCCCATAACATCTCATTCTCTCACACTGCTCCTTGAGCCAGGGAATGTACTGACCACATGTATTAATAACACCTGACAGTTTTCTCTGATTTTAATTTTTTTTTTCATTCTTCCCTGCTTAAAAGTGTATCTTTAGAGGAGAGGTTGAATAAGATTACAGAAACTGTGCAGCTCTGTTCCATTCACTTTTATGTATTAGCCTTCTGATTTCAACTGGAGTTGCTGCTTGAGCATTTACAGCTCAGAACTGTGAATAGTATGAGCAATTCTGAGTGGTTTTACTTTTTTAACTCCATGAAACAAAGAAATTTCGTTTTGCCAAATTACTGCATCCCCAGGTTAGCTGATTTAATGGTGTCCTCAGGTTCATAACTGCAATTAAAATGCATTTTCCATGTTGTTTCTAGAAATCTTTGATCCCCACAATCACTGTGTGCTGGGTAAAGCTCTCTGCCAGGTCCTTGAAATACGGTGTGTTAAGTTCAAAGAATGTAGGGCTGCTCCTAAACTATATCAGCAGGATTCTTTCAGCAGATCATTAAAAAAATATGTTTCAATTACTTGAAAACACATATTAACAGAGCTAACTGAATTTTATACTGAGAGAATGTTTGACTGTCAAATCAGAATTACATTTTGAAGGCTAACTGTGCAATACAGATGTGTCTCCATGTTCACTCCTACTGTAGAGATGCCTTTTTCTACAGCTTCAACATTGTTTTCTGTACTGCTCTTGGCACATGGGTAGACAGCACTCACAGAAGGGAAGACTACTAGAAAACTATTCTTTTGATACATCTCTCATGCAGTATATAATCTTATGTGTTATTGGCTTACTATAACCAAAAACCTACAAAGAACACAGAATTATTAATTTCCTTATGGGATTTTGTATGGTGATTTCACTACAGCATCTGAATTCTTTGAAAATACTAATGAATCGATGCTCCCAACACCCTTTTGAAGTAAGAGGATATTTTTATCACTATTTTACACAAGGGGAATAGAATATTTAAGATAAAACTCAAAATGTTCAGAATGTCAGCTGATTTTGTTTGCCAGTTTTGAAAGTCTAAGGATCTGTGTTTTCCAGAAGCTCAGTTTTTTAAAGCCTTTTTTTGTATGTTCAGAGCAAGGAGCTCGATTACACCTGTTGCTGCTGCAAATGCAAAAATTTGCACTTGTTCAACGTTTTTTGATACCAAGGTTCAGTTGTCTCAAAACAAACACTCAAAGAAGAGGGACTTGAAAATGTTTTTTGTGAATGATGACTCCATTGCCTTAAAGAACAATCACTCTGGCCAGAAACCAAAAGAGGATTCTTTCTCTTCGTTTGTGTCTTTCATAAGACTACTTCCATCTTATACAAGAAATGAGATTTCTTATAGAGCATCCTCTTCACTGAATGACTCCAGATCAAAACTAAAGCAATTCCACCAAAAGGGCTATATATTGAAGAAAAAAATACAGACCTTATCTGTTTAAAATGAAGACTATCTAAGATGACTGTGTGCAAAGGGGAAGATTTACAGTGAATGAAATACATGAGCATTCTGACCATTCACTGAAAAACCTTAGACCAGAGACTGAGGAAAAGATACAGGACAGTGTTGGAGAGATGCTTTTTAAAGTTTTTTTTTCTTAATTGTTATCCTCCTGCTTCAAATTCTTTCATTATAACCAAATTTGGAAAGTTATCCCACTGCAAAAGACTTCTCTGTTGTCTGAGTTTCAAGCTTGGGTCAGCATTCTCTGCTGGCACAGAAACTGCTTGCAGAGGAACTGTGGTTGCTCACTCATAGCTGAGTACATCTACATGTGTTCATTAAAAGTAACACCAATGTTTTTGTGATTCTCTTTCTACATATGGTATGAGAACTATATGACAAAATCTCATATAGCCTCAGATGCAGAGAGAAGGAATTAAGAGGAACCTCAGAAAGCCAGGCCACAGTTTCTGACAGTCTATTACAATTTAATTGCTGAACAACATATATTTAAAAATACTAAAAGTGAAATGTATTTATCTTTTTACAAGCTAACTTTTTAGGTCTGCTTTCAGGCTTTTGTCCGCAATGCCATTAGAGACCTCACTGGAGGAAACCAGGCTACAATGTTAAAGTGGGAAGAGAAAAGGAAAACACACAGACAGGGCAAAATACCTCTTCTGGATGCAAGTGAAAATGCTTTCTGACATAGCTCACTATGGCTGATCATAGCAATCAGCAACCAGCAGGTAATAGACACATTCATTAACTCCTGGAAATAAAATGTTAAAGGAATAAACAGTCATAAAAGCAAGGAATGAAAAATGTTAGTCCCTGAAAAATACACAACAGTTATTCTATTGGCTTCAGTGAGATCTAAATTTCAACTTAAATCAGTATTAAATTTACAATGTGAGAAAATATGTTTAAAAGAAAGCATGTTTCTCCTCCTTTTCTTTCCCACCCCTTGCCCACCCCTTGTTCAGATGAGCTGAACAACCTGATTTCTCAAAGATCACATGCAAAGAGCCTCTCCCACTTCACCATCAACAGTGTAAGTTGTGTGTTGTATTCAGATTTGCAATTGTTACTCTCTGCAGCCCAGCTATAGCCATCACCATTAAATCCAAGCCCATGGTTCATTGTCTCAAACAACCCCTGAGTGTATTTTCCAATAAACTAAATATAAAAAAAAAAAAATAAGAGTTTTGCCTTCATCACAGTAACAAGCCATATCACCCAAAGGACTCCTACTGACAGCCATGCCCTCATCCTGTGCCTCTAGGAAAAGAAAAGGGAAGAACTGAAGTTGGTGAGGGAATAAAAGCCAATCTGATGAGGCAGCATGGCAGAGCAGAGCAGAGCAGTGATTTGCATTCTGCAGAGGTGCATCATGACTGAGCATAGGGAGTCCATAAGAACCATATTGAAGCAATACAATATACACATAAATCATTGATAAAATAGTCACAAATTGTGCTGTGCACAGTCATGGCAATCAGATTAGGTATTTCATTTCACAAAATCACAGAGTATTCTGAACTGGAAGGACCCACAAGGATCATCAAGTCTAAACCTTAAGTGAAGGGCCTGTGCAGGGATCGAACCCACAACCATGGCACTATTAGTACTACTCTCTAACACAGCTAATCGAAGGGTCTTGGATAGTTTCTACTTTCAGAAATTTTTTTACAAGCAAATTCAAGAGGATGTTACATAAGTCTGATTTCTACCACTAGAACAGAAGAGAGGAACTGAGGAATTGGAGGTTCAGTGCTGTTCAGCCAAAGACTTGGAGGTTAACTTTCACAGACTGTTGCTTTTGTCCAGCAGTTTACTAATGCAAACTTTGTTTTCTGTTTTCATAGAATCCTATGATCACTATATCCGAAGTGCAAAGTCACAATGCTTTTATGGTGTTTTTAGAAAATACAGATGTAGGTTTTTTAAAAAAAGCCTACAAAATTTCTTTCAAAATTATATTAACATGAAAAATTAGAAACTCATTTTTTTCCCCACTTCTTCTGCACTTTCAGAGCAATTGCATGGAGTCATGTGTCCTATGGAAAGGTATCACATTGCAGGACAGGTTAATGCCCAACAGGTGAGAAGAACAAAACAAGTCTATTCTGTATTTAAAGCAAAATGAACGTTCAGAATACAATGAAGCAGGAAGCCATTAAAAAGCTTTTAACAAATCATGATACCATGACAAATACAGCTAGTTAAACTTCTGTAAATTCTGGTAAAGGGTTTTCCTCATTGTAAAATTTAGTAGCAATACTGTACTGATTTGAAATGGTAAAATATTGCTTCCTCTGCTGATTTCTCAAACTTCTGCAATTTCTAAAAATAAACTGAACAGGCTTGGTGGTGTGGGGTTGTCATTAGGAGATGGATGGGATGGTGTCAAGATAGAAAAATAAGGAAAGAAGAAGCAGAAAAAAGGAATAGTTCATGAACTTAAATAGAGCCAAGATGACAGAAATTACCCCTTTTGAGAAAAAAATAAAAAAAGATAAAGCATATGAAACTATAAGAGTATCCAGATAAAATATTCCTTAACATATTTCAGACTAATTTCAAAAACAAAACTTTCCACACTTCTGAGCCAGTTGCCAAGCACATAGGAATCAGTTTATTAAGAAAATATTTGAGAATTTCAATATATTTTATCATAGTCAGTATATATTTGAGAACTTCTTTAGCACCTTCCGTTTATGGATGTAAAACTTGTGTGAAGCAACACAGCTTTTAGACATTTCCAGTGGAATATTTAGTGTTTAAAATATTTACTTTTGAATTCATTCTTAATTTTTAACTTTTCAATGAGTCGCAGATGTAATATCCTAAAGCAAAATCACAAAATTAATCTCCCTGTATCTTTCAGAATGCCCAACATACACATTTTTTTCTCATTTTCTCTAATATATGAACAAGAGCAGAAGACTGTCACAGAATGGTAGGAAGGCTAAGAAATGTGTGATTTAAAGGTCAACAGGAGGGAACACAGGCTCTGTGAACCAGATGAAAAAGCAAAGCCAGGCTATGCAATAAGATTATGATTGTTGTAGGTTGAAGCTAAAACTGGTCTTTTTCCCTTTTCTACCACCCGGTGCAGGGGCCCGGCTGTGCCGGCGGCGCACCGTGGCCTGGCTCCAGGTCGGCTGGGGGGGAACCTCCGGCGGGCGGGGGGCTGTCCCGCCCTGACCCCAGGTAGCGGGTCTCACCGAGGATTGGGGGGGGGGCCGCGGATCCCTGCCTCCGCCTCCCCTCCACCCCCCGAGCGCCTGCCCATGGGGTGGGCCAGGGCGAGCGGCACGGGGGCTGCCACCCGGCCGGCCCTGGCTGAGTGCATTTCCCCCGCACCTCCATGGCCACGGGAGCTGGGAGTTGCTGGCACTGCCTGGAGCCACCAGCCCCAGCATGGGCTCGGTGCTCCGTGCATGTGCGGTGGGTCTCCCGTGCGCATGAAATTGAATAGAGTTGGTAGTAGCCTTCTTGCGATGGGGGAGCTGCTGCAGCCAGCAGCCAGGGTTGGCACGGGTCAAGGTGGCCCAGGGGCGGTACCGGGACCCCCCGGGACACCAGGCGGGGCCACGGGGGACTCACACCCTGGTCCGGGCTTGGCACTCCGCGCATGCGGACGGAGCCTCTCACTAGGGGCGGTTTCTGGGCACTGACCGTCCAATCCGAGGGACGATTCGCGCCCGGGGGCACCTGCGCCTGCGCAAAGATTGGTCCCTTATAAAAGTGGAGAGCAGCGGCCATCTTTCTCTTTCTCCGGTGGAGCTGGTCGGGGTAACATCTCTACTTGCCTCTGCGCCGAGTTTTGCCCCCACACGTGGGCCGACTGGCGACTCCAGCGACAGCGGCACGGATTGAGGACAACATCTTTCCATCAGCGGCGATATTCCTTCCCGGGGAAAGGGAGGGTGGGTAGTCGCAGTTTTCTAGTTGCCCCAGTGCCTTTCCAGGAGCTCCGGCAGAGACCTAGCACTACCCTAGAGTTTTCCTATTCAGCCACAGGATCCAGAAGAGCTTAATTTGTCTGTCTTTGCCTTTATTGTCGGTTTTCTGTGTGTGTAAAATAAACCTTGTTATTTTGTTTCCTTTTTTTTTTGGGTGTGTGTTGCTTCTATCGGACCTCTCTGTTCAGTACCACGCCTCCTAGTGGTAAAACCACGACATGATGCAAGACGAAAATCATCATTTGGAAGTTTTATACCAATATTGGGATATTTATGGGTTCTATGATTTTTTTTTTTTGTTTGTTTGGTTGTCTTTGTTCTACTTTTTTTCTTATCTCTCTCCAGAGTAGGAATTCCTAATTTACATGAAGCTATTATAGTGCTGAGATCAGAAACAAACTCACTTGGTGCCCATTATGGCTCCTGGACCACTTCATCTCGGCTAGGTAGACTATCACCTAGTATTTCCTACATCAGAGAGATGCCAAAACTAAGCCAAAAGTTCAGAAACTCTAATCTTCATTAGTGTGCATTATTCTAAATTTACAAAGCATAGGGAGAGTAAGTACAAACTTCTCCTGGGAGGATATTTCCAGAGTGGCAAACTGGAAGGTCTTCTAGGAACAAGACTTACCTTTACCTGCCAGGTGAGTGCATTGCCAAAGCAATCCAAGCCATCTTACAATTCTGAACTGCCATCTGGAACAGAGTTTCTTCTACCTCTATTTTTCTCTGTTGACTATGCAGAGTATCGGAAAAACTACATTCTTATCATTAAGCACCTAAGATATTAAGGAAAAAACTCAGAATAGATATACTAGAGTTAAAAGTCCAGTAAATCCAGTCTCCTCCCTCTACTACCACCCCTTGGCAGATAACAATGGAAATACCAGTCGAAGACAGGAATGACACTGAAAAAATCCTCCTGCCTCCCTATTTGCTCACTGCTGTGAGAACCTGCAGAATCAGTCTCTCTGTATTAATAACAGTTTCTTGTAAAGGTTTGTCTAATCAGTTTAGAACTCAAAAATTTTGGCATCCATGACATTTTAAATTACAGAGCTCCTTATCAGAAAATATGCTGCACAGGGAAGAACTTCCATGTGTTTTGAATATGCCATTTAGCTCTAGTACAGTAAGAAACAGTGAATAATTGTTGCCCAGTCCCTTTTCCTATGACTCATTATTTTATATGCCTTAATCATAACTCCTCAATCACCTACTCTCCAGGTTGACGTGTTCCAAAACTACATTCCTTTTATTCAGGCTGTTCAGTACTTTAATTGGTCCTCTAATCTTTCTTTATACATTTTGTTGTTCTACTACATTTATTTCAAATGTGTAGGACAACACCAAGAAGCAGGTACACCAAGGATTTACCCAATGATGTGTTCTCTATTCATTTTTTTTGGTGCTATTTTGATCACAGAGCTGATGTTTTCATGGCATTTTTACAATAACTCCAAGGTCTCTTTCCTGAGTAATAATATCTATTTGAGAACCCATTGCCATGTATGTACAGTTTAGGCTGTTTTCCTTCTTGTGCATTATTTTGCATTCATTGACATTCAGTTCCATTTGTTATTTTATTGCCCAGTCCCTCAGCAGCTGAGATGCTCCTCCAACTCTTTATAGTTAGCTTTTGTTTCAACTACCTGAATAACTTAATTTCAATAATTTTGTGAGTTCATATTAGAACCCTTCTTGAAATAACTTGTGAATATATTAAACCCTATGGATTTAGCACACTTACCTGAACTGCACCAGGTAAGTATTCTAAGTATTTAATAATTGACATTCACTTTTAGCAAATGATTTAAAAGCTTTCATATTTAAAATTATCTAATTTTTCTTCATATAAACACATCTTCCATGCTTTTACGCGCAATATTGACAGATTTTGATTTCTAACCTTCTCCTTTATGTGGCTTTCTAAGTATTTGTTTCTCTCCTCACCCTTCCCCACAAAAGCTGATTTGAAAGACATCTCATATGAAGAGATTCAGCATTTATCTGCCCCTTAAGGATTACTTTCAAACATTCAGTTTAATTTTACTTTCCCCTCAACTTCCTAGGTTAAATACTATAGAGACTTTTCTGGGCTTTCCCCGCTCACTTACAAAGGCTGTTGAATGTGAACATATTAGAGAGTGATGTACAAACTTTGAGGCGTCATCTATGTGCTGCTCAGGCATTGATTTGGTGTCTAAAAGTGTAATCTGCATCATAGCTCCATCCTGACACTATTAAACCTGTAATGACCATGTTGTTTTCTGATTTTTAAAGACTGTTTTTGCTTATGTCACTGTCTTGATGCAAGTTGGGATGAGCAACAGGAATTTAACTGTCGAATTTCAATGTAAGTATGTTTCATGTTAATCATATGGTTAACTTATTCAATGGTTTTCCAGTCTCCTTCAGAACACAGAACTGCTATAATATCTAAAGTTACTCTATCTGAATATCTTTTCTCTTTGAAGACATCTTTAAGTAAATGAACCAACTGCATCAATGAAATGCATAGTACAGTAGCCTCCAATTGCATTTTCTAGCTGTAAAAACAATGTTTTCACCATCTTACTGTAATACTTTATGAAGCGTAACGACACATTCATTTAAAAACAATGCCAGCAATGAAGCAGATTAAAATTCAAACCACAACATGAAAATTGTTTCAGTTAAACACTTTTAAAGCATGACCTATTATACTACAGCTTCTAATAAATGTTAGATTCAATCATCCCCTGTAGATCTTAAATGTACAATAGTCATGCTACATAAAACCTTAAGATCTAATGTGTATGGCACAATTAAACTTAAAACAACAGGGAAATAAGGAATATTTCCAGGAGTAGAAAAATAGTAGAAAAATGAAATGAGCCATGTAAATGTAAATTACATCTGCTCTCTATTAAGGCAGCTCTTGGAATTTCCTGCAGGGAACACTGCATACTTTACACTTTTAGTGGATGAATTTTCTAAGAACGTTTACTTTCTCTAGTTGTTATAACTAATTTCCTCATGCCTGTTTACAGATTCACATTTTTAAAAAGCCAATCAAAGTGAAAGGAAACTACTGAGGAGTCCAAATTATTTTCATTGCACACCATTTTGCCAACATAAATCTATTTTTCCATTATATTCTCAGGTTTCTAAATAGTACCTGTGATCTTCTGCAGCCAAAGTACCAAAACTTACAACTGCAAGAGATTCAGCTGCCACAGTAGAGGATATCCCATAACATTTGTTCCAATGAGCAGATGCCTCCTTACCTTCATACTGCTATGGAGACTTCTCCCACCACCACAAGTGAATTTACCTAATAATCTAATCCAGTTCTTGGGCTTTGTCAGTTTGTGTGTATGATCTTAATCGCAGAATCCACAGAATATTCTGAGTTGGAAAGTACTCACAGTGATCATCAAAATCTAACTCCTGCCCCTGCACAGGAAAGGCCCAAGAATCACACCATTTCATATAACATCTAGAAATCTGCAAGTGTGTCTGGTTATAAGTTTCCACAAGTCTTTATTTACTGTGAAGGTAACGCAGCTTGTTACAATTATTTAAAAATCAGTGGATGTGATATTTGAATTGATTGGTTTTCAACATGTCTATGCATGAAGCACCAATGTGTTGAAGCATAGCTGTGCAGGCCCACATGCAATTAAAGGTAGTTACTCAAAAGGAATAACCAAAATATTTGCTATTTGTTAAAACCATGTTTTGCAAAATGGATATGAAGATGTAGAGTTCATTATAAAAGGCATGGTCCCTATAGCCTCACTGACAACAGTATTATTCTTACTCCTGTATCCAACTCCATCCTCAGTAACAAATATTCACAGCCTCTCAAGCCTGTGCTTCAGATAGCTCCTATAAATTCATGTTCCTGCAATGACAACAAGCAAGTAAATGAGTCATAGTACAAACTATACCTACAGCCTTTGTCTGTTTTCATAAAAATTTCCCAGTGGGACAAGATCTTAACATCCTTTTCATACTTGCAACACTGATACAATTTAACCCTGCGAAGTATAACAGTGAAATCAATGAAATGTATACTTCATATAAATACTATTACTTAAATTTGTAAAGACAGACCAACAGGTTAATAGTCAAATTAGACTGGCAAGAAAATGAAATGAACTATGTCATAACTCTGCTGCTTCTCAAATACACTTTGCTTGCTACCTAACTGGCAATCTGACAAAAACTTATGAGGCACCGAAAAGTTATGGTAAGTTCTGTACCAGTACTGGGTGTGGAATGTGCTCTGAAGCACCTCCTGCTTATGAAGTCTAGATGTGTTCACAGTAGGTAAACACAATAAATGTACAATTAATAGTGCAGAATATTACTCAACAGCAACCTAAAATACAAAACCATGCTTCAGTCTGTTATAATCTCTGGAAACATTTCATTTATGCTAGTTATAATGGTAAAAAACATACCTAGCTAACAAATGTATAATCAACTTCTGATTCAATCGCTTCTTGTGTCAACGTGGTAATTTCCTGAATATACTTGTGTTTTTTAGTCCCTGGAAGTGCTGCAAGTCAATCGAACCAATCTCACTCAAGGGCATGCAAAACACATTAAGAAAGGATGAAATGTCATCAGTTTTATGTTTTGACTATCAAAATGGTGCATGCATAAGCTTGCCTAAAAGCCTTTCAAACTGCTATGAACATTTATGTGTCTTACATACCAAAAGAGCAATGAATGTTACAATTGTATTTGTAAGCAAAACCCAATGGTGTTTCTTGTAGATATGAAGCAGTATCAACAAAATAAGCTCCCTGTGAATATTTTATATTAAACATTAAGAGTGTGAAAGATATTCCATAAAACAAAAATAGTCTCTACAACTTTAGCTGTATCAGGCATTAAATAATAAATTAAAATTAATTTCAAAAATTTTGTGGTTCATTGGTAAAAGAAATATTAAAATGACCCTCCACATTCATTCAGCTGAAATTACATCCCCTTGCTATGTGGGCAAGTCCCAAATTCTAGTTTTTATGCTTAGAACCATGTTCATAAAAGCCTTTTCCAGAGCCAACACTTTCTCAGTTCTCATTATGCTACCAGCAGGATTCCATGCTTACCATAACTCTACTACCTATACTCCTTCTAAAATACAAACAGGATTCACTTTCTCTCATCTTAGTATTTTTAACTTGTAATGCATATTTCTTAAGGAATTACTCTTTCATCCTTGAACTTTCCCAAGGAAGACAGCATCTGCAACACTGTCTGCTCCTCTCAGAAGTGGTGTATAAGAAAGCTTATACAGGCAGTTCCCATTCTCTTTTTCAGAAGCCTCTGAAAAATGCCCCTACAATGTGTCAAGAGTAAATTCTGCAGCATACTTCATGTTGCTGAACTGACTGAGCTGGAAGCTCCTTGCTTAGACAGTTTTCTGACACCACTGAAACTAGTTACTGGACTTCTTCCTCTGGTTCTCCTTAGTTTGGGGAAATACAATGCTTACATTTGCACAGACCAAACACTCTACAAGGATGTTCCTAAGACTGGGCAGGCTGCCAAGGTTACAATACAACTATATATAAATTACTCCATCTCTGAAAATTAAAAATTCACTGGAAGATACATGACAAACTACATGTACTTATAAGAATACTTGCCAAAATTAGACATTTTCCATAAACGAAGAAAAGAGGCAAAAAAGTACATTTTTTCTAGAAATATAATTCACATTATATCACTCTTAATAAAATGGAAAATTTATTTGAATTAAAAAAACCTATGTACAGCTGAATTAGATTGAAAAAAGAGAATAGGAACATTTACAACCAAGTAACAGACTAAAAACCAGAAAAAAAAAAATCAAGAACAATTTATGTAAATATTTTTCCGTCTCTTGGCACTATATATTATCACCAATAGATGATAACAATCTAAGATAAATTGGCATCTTAATGCTAAGCATGGACATGTTCTAATATTAACATCTGTTAATTATTTGCTTCCAAATGGAAAACAATTTTAACATAAGGAAGCTCCAATGAAAATAATTTAGAGGGTCAAACCAACTTTTGTAACATCTGCATCACAACACTCTCAAAATTATTTACAAGAGGAAAATGAAAGTCGCCCTATTCTCATTTGCTATCCATCAATCCTGCTTGAAATATGGATGAACACAGAACTAAATCCTATTTTTTTTCTTGGAAACACGAAGTAAAAGATTTTTTGATGTCCTTGATTTAATGCCCAATGTGGCATTTCCTTGAGAAAGGCTTCTAACGAAGTTTCTTGGCATGTCCTGTTCTTGTTTCCTGCTCTTCATTTTAATTCCTAGTGAAAAAAAAAAGTTATTAGAAATAAGGAGACACTTTTAATAAACATAAATAGAATCTGGCCTATTGAAACCTCCTTTTCAAAATATGTCTAAGAATTTTTACACATATTTCTTGCCCTTATTGAAAACTTTATTTTGATACACAAAAATATAATCACTATCAGCTCAGTAATCCAGTGTATCAATTGCTTAGGAAGTCCAATGATTAGACCTGAATTAACATGAGTTGATTTTAAAAAGGCACGGTGGTCTATACAAAGATGTAGAAATAGGCAAAAACTTAGTGATCCTTATTACTATAGAATAGTATACGAAAAGAAGATATGTCATTAGATAAAGTTTCACCTATTTAATCTGAAAACAGCTCTTTCTCAAGGAAATGCCACATTGGGCATTAAATCAAGGACATCAAAAAATCTTTTACTTCGTGTTTCCAAGAAAAAAAATAGGATTTAGTTCTGTGTTCATCCATATTTCAAGCAGGATTGATGGATAGCAAATGAGAATAGGGCGACTTTCATTTTCCTCTTGTAAATAATTTTGAGAGTGTTGTGATGCAGATGTTACAAAAGTTGGTTTGACCCTCTAAATTATTTTCATTGGAGCTTCCTTATGTTAAAATTGTTTTCCATTTGGAAGCAAATAATTAACAGATGTTAATATTAGAACATGTCCATGCTTNGCAGACTACAACTTCAAACTATCTATCTCAGATCTCCTCTAAACAGCCCAAGAAGGTAATTAAGTGTACTTCTGAAGATAAAGAGGAAAAGGACACAACTGGGTAGAGATGAAAGGAAAATGGTAAAGATTTAACGCTGCGGGTGCCAAGCAACTTAGTATCTTGTACTAGAAAAGGCAGCTTTTTATAAAATTGTGAAAAAAGACATTTGTGAACATGGCAGAAAAAAATATTTGTAACTGATTTTGTTACAGTAAAGATTTATAAACCTCAGAGAGAAGACCTGTAATTGTAGTAGATTTTCACAGAATACAACTTGCTAGTATTACCACTAATATGTTAGAAGCAAAATAATTCCTAAATATTGCTTTAAAATATTTTTTCTCAGTTACTGTTTTTTCCAAAATAACCCCAAA
>VYZS01051423.1:12426-23064 GCA_013400695.1 Neodrepanis coruscans | reverse complement strand
TTTTTTTCCCAGTTTATACATCTCTACTATTTACATTATGAAAGCACTGAAGTATACTAATAGTATTTTTTTTTAGTGTCAAGTTATGCCTAAAGTGAAGACTTAGACTAGACTTTTTCCTAGGTATAGTGTGTCCATGTTCAAAATGCTTTTAGAATCAACCAGATGAATAATTTCTCATTCTCTTGGAGCAATGATCTGCACAGTTTGTATCTAGAGTGGTAACTAAACCACTCAAGGTCTGGTAGTTCCCCAGTGGCCTTCTTCACTCCTTCATGTGCATATAGATGAAAGGGGAGTTCAGTGTGCTGAAGCACAAAGAGTCAGGTGATATGTATCTCCTCTGGAGACATGAGGTGAGGGAGATTTTTGCTGTCCTGTAAAGACAAGAAAGGACAAAATAACTTATGTAAGACTGTATGTAGCTGCTTATACCTGAACTAGGCAATTTCAGTGAGGCTGGCTGTGCTGTGAAACCTGTGTTAAAACCTAACAAGGTTACTCTGAAATCTCTTTTGACAGCTATTTAATGCTTACGGAGTGCCGGGGCTATAAAAATGCATTTTGCAGCAGTGTTCAGATAATAAATACTGTGAACAATTTAAAATCACTGGCTTGTCTTTACAACTTTATGATGCAACAACAGTAAAGTTAACCTTATGCCAAATCTTGTTTCATTTAAACAGATTCAAGTGTAATATCCATGTTGTTGTTAAACATCTACAGTATCTTTTAGAAAACAACTGTGACAAAATCATTATACAGAACGTGAATATAGTCAAGAGGAGTATTTGAGGGATAGCACTGTTTCTCAACAGGTACTGTTCTGTTTGTATTACTGAAGTTCTTGTTTTATTGTATTATATTTTGTACCTGTGGATTGCAAATACAGATTAAGAAAGAGAATTAAAAAGGGCAGACTTGTTTGGTTAACATTTCCAATGGAATTGTTAGACTATATTTCAAAGTACTTTGCTTTTTGAAAGCTGAGAAGTTGAAAAAAGCAACAATAATAAATACAGTTTAATTGTTTGCATACTGAGTGTGAGATTAATCCAATTCATTAGTTTTCCAGCATGTATTTAAGAGAGATGAAGCTATCTGACTTCTTTCTGTGAGTAAATTTTCTATTTCCTTCTATATAGGTAGTCTTGGCTACTTACATAGTTCTGCTTCCAAACTCTGTCCAGTAAAACATATAATGTACTTAACTCAAACATCAGGGTAGTCCTTAGTCTCCAGTGTATTTTCAGCACTGTACTGGATATTTTTATCATGTATGCAAATGCAGTACTCGTTGAATTCTTATTGCATACATAGAAGGATATTTGTCTAAGACCTGTCAGTCATGGTGGAGACAGTTTATTGCATATTCTTCAGTGACCTTTTATAACCTAGAGTGTTTTTTAAGTTAACACAAACTTAAGGGGTGTCCCTCAAAGCATTATGACTGCCTCAACTTTAGAGCAGATATGCTGTGTAGGTCAGAGAAACTCCCCTCAGTGCCCAGAGAACCCTCTGTTCTATTTTCTCTTTTCTAGGGAAGAAACAGACATCCTGTAATTACCCAAGTAATGTTAGTAATCCAGCTATCAGCTTTCCTTTTAATTTTCTGTAATTCTATCTGTAAATACACGTGTTAGAAAATCATCTGCATTATCATTCAGAATATTAATATTCCAGAGGAAGTAATTGAAGCTTTTACTTCAAAAACAAACAAACAAAAATTATCCCCTCAAAAAGAAACAGAAAAAGAAAAATGCAGGTTCATTTGCCTTTGAAAACTGGCAGTATTCTTGGCTACCTCAAGTGCAGCCATAAACACCTGTACAACTGTAATTCAATTCCATATAAAGAGTTGAATTCAGAGGAACCAGTGAAGCAGAAAGGACGCATAGAAGAGGAAAGATGACAGATATTGGCAAAAGTGTACAGTCTATTTTGTATGGCTTTAGTAAAAAGTATAGTAATATTAAAAGANTGGATTGCAAATACAGATTAAGAAAGAGAATTAAAAAGGGCAGACTTGTTTGGTTAACATTTCCAATGGAATTGTTAGACTATATTTCAAAGTACTTTGCTTTTTGAAAGCTGAGAAGTTGAAAAAAGCAACAATAATAAATACAGTTTAATTGTTTGCATACTGAGTGTGAGATTAATCCAATTCATTAGTTTTCCAGCATGTATTTAAGAGAGATGAAGCTATCTGACTTCTTTCTGTGAGTAAATTTTCTATTTCCTTCTATATAGGTAGTCTTGGCTACTTACATAGTTCTGCTTCCAAACTCTGTCCAGTAAAACATATAATGTACTTAACTCAAACATCAGGGTAGTCCTTAGTCTCCAGTGTATTTTCAGCACTGTACTGGATATTTTTATCATGTATGCAAATGCAGTACTCGTTGAATTCTTATTGCATACATAGAAGGATATTTGTCTAAGACCTGTCAGTCATGGTGGAGACAGTTTATTGCATATTCTTCAGTGACCTTTTATAACCTAGAGTGTTTTTTAAGTTAACACAAACTTAAGGGGTGTCCCTCAAAGCATTATGACTGCCTCAACTTTAGAGCAGATATGCTGTGTAGGTCAGAGAAACTCCCCTCAGTGCCCAGAGAACCCTCTGTTCTATTTTCTCTTTTCTAGGGAAGAAACAGACATCCTGTAATTACCCAAGTAATCTTAGTAATCCAGCTATCAGCTTTCCTTTTAATTTTCTGTAATTCTATCTGTAAATACACGTGTTAGAAAATCATCTGCATTATCATTCAGAATATTAATATTCCAGAGGAAGTAATTGAAGCTTTTACTTCAAAAACAAACAAACAAAAATTATCCCCTCAAAAAGAAACAGAAAAAGAAAAATGCAGGTTCATTTGCCTTTGAAAACTGGCAGTATTCTTGGCTACCTCAAGTGCAGCCATAAACACCTGTACAACTGTAATTCAATTCCATATAAAGAGTTGAATTCAGAGGAACCAGTGAAGCAGAAAGGACGCATAGAAGAGGAAAGATGACAGATATTGGCAAAAGTGTACAGTCTATTTTGTATGGCTTTAGTAAAAAGTATAGTAATATTAAAAGAAATCTGCATCAGAAAATTTCAAAGTCAGAACTGGTTAGAATCAAACCTTCCTTCTCCCTTCCCTCCCCTCCTTCTGTCAGATTTCTAATGCATTTGAAAATGCTACCAAGCTGTTTATTACCTGTAGGGGTATCAGTTTCTATCTCTGAGCAGAAAGTCACATTCAGTAAAATGCCCTCTGAGAAAGGATGCCTATATAAATTAAAGGAATTCTTTGTCATAAAGAGTAGGTACTGAGAATTTCAACAAAAGCAGTCACAATTACATTCATTTGCATTTCATAAGTATCATCCTTGTAATACAGCAAATTCAATTGGTAAATATTTATATAAAGCCACCCTCCTAGAAGTTTTTAGTCCTTCTGTAATAGTACAGTGAAATAATGACGTATAATGTATTTTGTGCCATTCAAAGCAGTGATATATTTTTAGAAAGTGAAAAGCTGGAGTTTTTATTCTTTGCATTTTTATTGGTTCTAAGTAAGCAGCATAAGTTATATATCTGACATCTTTATTTCACTACTGACTTCATTACTCGAAATCCTTTATATTGATTTCATTACTAAGGGAAAACATTCACAAATGGGATTTATTTTTTTTAATTACCCTCCTTTTTGAGGTACAGAAATACTATTTGCTTCAGCTCTTCATCAGTAAAACGTTGATGTTACAGACTATTTACAAGAAGGGATTTAAATGGGAAAGCTGTTCTCATGATAACTTTTTCAGTCTACATGTCTTGCTGTACTTCTAAACAAGAACATATTATTCTGGAACAGAATATCTGCCTAATATAGTGACTTCAAACATTGTAATCAGGGTTTTTCTTGTGGGATAATTATTCCTCAATATCTCTTCTAGTTAGTTGTCTGTACAGAAAAGACCTCTCTGTATATATCCAGTATATCTCTGATAGAAAAGCCTCAAAATATTTCTTCCAAACCTGAAGCTTCTGCCTAGGTGCAGGAACATCAATCTTTTCATGAAAATACATGTTACAAATTCTTGAATTCTTGCAGTGCTTTTACAAAAAGATAGCTTTATATAACTGGTGACCATGTAATATATACCTATTTACTAATTTTACTGAGAAGTGTAGGATTTTTTTTTCTATCTGCGAAACACATAATTACCATAAAAGTGCAAGTTATTGCACTGTGCTAGCATAATTACTGTGGTTGTCAGCAACATTCTGATTGCTTATTTTTTCTAACTGTGATTATCAAAGACAGCAGTGATGGGCTTTCCGGGTTCCCACATGGCTTGAAGAACTAGAAATTTAAAAACATCTTTTCTTTGACAGGTAATCTGAACGTATTTGATAGGCAGTCATTAGAGAATAAAGCTGGGATTTAGCAGCCTCATTTTACAGGCTCACTTTTCTACAGCATTATGTTAACAAAAATTCTGATGACAGAATATGAATATGTTGAAAATGAGGGACTGAGAGCCCAAAATGAGGCATAGAGCAATTATGAATTTCAAAAGTTTTCACCTGCACTCTGACAGGCTCTTTTATCCTGATCAACTTCTTCACCTGTTCAACAACCAATTCTTCAATGTGGAACACAAATGAAAAAAGCCTCTCATCGTAATGGACTGTGGTTTTTTTGCTGTGCCTCACAAGGGAGCAGATTAAATGTTAATAAAGTATTTTCACTAGTAACTTAGGTTACTGCCTTTATTTTTATTTTTTTTTTAATTTAACAGATGATTAATCTGGTTGCCTCTTTAGTAAACGTTACTTTTCTCAGCAAAACACTCTTATTCTATATTTATCTCTAAATTCAGTTTCCCTCTAGTCTGTGGTATTCTGCTCTCCTTTTGCTGGTCTCAGAAACCATTCAAGAGAAGAAGGATCATCTTCCTCCATCCACCATCTCTGTATGGTACTGGTGCAGAACTCACTACAGATAAAGGTGGCTGCCTAATCAGCTTTTCTTTTGCCTCCCTGTCTTTCCAAGAAATGGGTAAATTTTTCACAATTTGAATTTTCCTGAGAATGTAAGAAGGACATTCTGTTCCCTGAACCTGTGACCATGGAAATCATCATAATGGTAGGCGCTGGTTATTTTTCTCTGTTTGAGATAAATTTAGACTGTTTGTAAAAGCCACTTTGTGATGCTATGAAGCCCAGGTTTCAGGCATTTTGTCATGATTCAAGCAACTTGTGTGCTGTCTCTGTTGTTCATCTGGTAAAAAGAAGTGCCTGTTATTACAGACAAGTTGTTTTATTTCCTAATGCCTTTTTACTTTTTTTTTTTTTAATTTAGATTCTTATCTTTCTTATGTCAGGAATTGTCTTCCATGTTGTATTTTATATTGTGCCCAGTACAGTGAGGTATCAGTCTTCCCTATGTTTTCTGATATGACCATAATTCAAATAATGAATAGTAATCACCTCTATCTAAGAGCATCTTGCAAAACTGTGGCATTTTCATGAGCTGCAAATTCACAGAATCTTCATGAGTATCTTCCTTCTGTTGTAAACACTTCGATTTATTTTAGTGCAGGGGATTTATACTAAAAAATCCTGAGAAACGTTATAACTCGGAAACCATCTTTGCAGCTGCTTCTTTAGTGGCCTTAGCATCAAAGATCACTGAATCCATTCAAAGACACATTTCTGAATTTAATCCCAGACTTTCCCTGAAGAGCGCCAACAAAGAGTATATTATTGAGCTTAACCAGAGCCCATGATATGGCTTCATGTACTTTTTTAGGATTGTGGTGACTTTCTGCTGATGTAGTCCAGGCAAAATCACCCTTTTTGAGGAGAACCTTTCTTCTGCTTTCTACTCTTTGTTTTATGTTGTTTACACTGAATACACCACCTTTGAAAAAATGTGTTGTGGACTTAAAAAAAGACAAATAACGGAAGAAAAAACAGAAGAGTAATCTGGACAAGATTTAAACTGTAATTCTGAGTGCCTTGTAGGGAGTTATTGGGCTTTGTTTGTCGTTGGAGCAGTTTTGTGTATCCATCATGATTTTTTTAAAGGAAATTAATTTAACTAACAGAAAAGCCTATTTTGCTGGTGCTGAGATTAACAGTAGAATGGCAGAAGTCTTTGGAAGTTTTGTCAAATGTTTTAGCTGTAAAGGGAGATACACAGAAAAGAGACAAGGTGCTAATTCAAAGGAGGTGAGAGGAATGCTAAAGCATATTAGGATCCAAATCCTCTCTGGGGGAGGTGGGCCATTGCTCATTAACATCTCTTCCAGAGCAAGTATGTGAGACATTACTCTGATACTGGCAAGCCAAACTTTTGTTATACTTCTTTTATGTTTCTTTAATGTTTCCATAATTTACTTCTGTGCTTCTTTTCTGCTCAATGAGATTTCTATGTACAGGGTGGTTGGGAACTCTTGAACTGACAGTAGGGGACTTGGCAGCTCTTTTTTTATGCCTTTTCTTTTCTGTGTGGCTTATCTGACATGAGATGTTTCAGAGTTAGTCCAAGAAATGCTAAAACCTCTCCCACAAAGCTTGCTTAATCAAGCTGGACATAAATAATACTCAGTACTGTGATTTTCTAGTTGAATTTACATCTTAATTAATTATACTTAAAGTGTGAAATGTAAGTTTAGGTTTTGAGAACAAATACCTTTCCTGCTTTTTGACTTCTGTTAAATTTCTTAGCATTTCAGGTTACATTTTGCTTTGATTTGGGTTTTTTAATTTGTTTTTCTCTGCCAGTAAACATTATGGACTGTGAAACAAAAGGCAACCACAGAACCTTGTTAAATCAGTGTCCTGGTTTGGACACTAGGGGGCATTATCAAATGACAAGAGATCGAATAGAGAAACAACAACACTGTAACTTATTAACTACAAAAACTTTAACCTGACAATAAAACACAAGAAGAAACAAACTATGCTCCTCCGGCCCGGCTGCTGGACTGGTGGAGCAAGGGGAAGGAAGGGAGGCTGGCCCATGGATGGCGCTGGTCCCACTCTGGAGCTGCTGGAAAATAAAGTGAGAGGAAACCACGGAGGACCCCAAGGGGAAGAGATACCACTGCTGGAAGCTGTGTGGTCCTCAGCATTGCTCTGCCTCCACTGTTGATCAAGCCACACTGCTACTTGGGCCAGGGGAGAGAGAGCCAAGAGACCAGGGAGCAGAGCTGAGAGCTGACAGGGAAGCTGGGATGAAAGCCGATCCACAAAGAAGGGGGGGACTTCCGTGCCTGCTACTTTCATAGGGTGCTCATTCTCACGTTTTCTCATAGCACCCTTCCAGGGCAGGTTGCCTCTTCATTGGGTGACGGCGGTGGGCACCCCCCCCGCCACCGAGATTTCACCACGAGGCAACATGGAGGCGTTCCTGCCAAAATGCTTTGTGGCTGCAGTCCGCTGGGGGGCGGGGCTGCTGCCACCACCCTGCCAGCACCGTGGAGCACCCTGGGGGCCCAGGACTATGCTCTGCCACCCCAGGTGCACTTCCCATGACGGCACTGGCCCAGGGACTGGCCTCGCCCTACAGGGGTGGCCCCACCTGTAGGCGGCACCGCCAGCCACAACTGCAGGTCGCTGGTGCCGCACCTGACACAGGGAAAGCTGCACCACCAGGAACGGGGGAGCCAGCACACATGCGGGCAGGGACCGGCAGGTGCCGCCGTGTGCCCCGGCACTGCCCCAACACTGCCAGCTACTTGGCCCACCCCAATGACCACGAAGCAGCCAGGCGCCGCCAGGGCCCCCCACACTCTGCCTGGCCGCTGAGCAAAGTCCCGCATGCACTCCACTTCCCACAGGGCTGCAGGAGAATGGGCAAGGGCAGCTCTGTCCCTGCCCAGTGCACCCTGCGGGGCCACAGTCTGAGCTGGGTCGACCGTGCCCACAACACCAGGTCCACATGCCCACGCTCCCCGTGGCCTGCAAGGTGCCAGCATCTGTCCACTTTCCTAGGAAACACCAGAAAAAAAAGGTCCAAAGCACACACACCCCCACAGCCCCTCCCACACAGAGAAGGAAAAAAGGGAAAAGAAGTTTTAAAACAAGAACATTTTCCCGCCCCACAACAATCAGGATGCTCATCCGGTACAAATTGCCAAGCAAAGCACATACCTGTACTTTTCTTCATTAATATCTTTTTATATTTTTTCAATAGTTATTTTCTTTTAACATGAATGTAGACAAGTTTCATGGACACAGGATTCAAATGTATATTAAGTAAATTTGCCAGTAGTAGTAAATTGGGAGAGACTGTTGATAACCTTGAAAGCAGAGAGGTCCTGACGAGAGACCTCAGCAAATGACAGGACTGGGCAATCAGCAATTGTATGACATTTAACAAAGATGAGTGCCACATTCTGCACCCTGGATGAGGCAACCTTGGAGGTAGGTACAGACTGGGAAATGAGATGCTGGAAAGCAGTGCCACAAAAAGGGACTGGTGGATTCTGTTTGATGGCAAGTTGAATATGAGTCAGCCCTGGCAGCCAACCATGTCCTGGGGGGGGATCAGGCAAAGCATCACCAACTGGTCAAAGGAGGGGATTGTCCTGCTCTGCTCTGTACCGGCATGGCCTCACCTTGAATATCGTGTGCAGTTTTGGGCACCACAATATAAGAAAGATATTAAGCTATTAGAGAGTGTCTAAAGGAGGGCAACAAATATGGTGAAGAGCCTTGAGGGGAAGCTGTGTGAGGAGCAGCTGAAGTCACTTGGTCTGTTTAGCCTGGAGAGGAGGAGACTGTGGGGAAACCTCATTGCAGTTACAGCTTCCTCATGGGGGGAAGAGGAGGGGCACTGATCTCCTCTCTGTGATGACCAATGACAGAATCTGAGGGAATGACCTGAAGTTGTGTCAAGGGAAGTTTAGGTTGGATATTAGGAAAAAGGTCCTTCACCTAGAGAAAGGGTGGTTGCCAAGGGAAGTGGTTACAGCCCTAAGCCTGCCATAATTCAAGAAGCCTTTGAACAATGCTCTTAGGCTCATGGTGTGATTCCTTGGGTGTCCTTCTAACTCAGGATATTCTATGATTCTATGATTAATGGAAATAAATACTAAGAAAGAAATCAAGAACAGAAGAAGCCACTATGAATTAATCATAAGTTGCCTTCTTTTCTGATGTATTTAATATTTTCTTTCTTCTCAGAGGATAAAAGATACTAGGAATCAGTGTGTCTGCCAGCCTTAAGGTACATTAGGCTTGCTATTGTTCAATATTAAAACCTCTTTCAGTGAGGGTGGGAGTGTGAATACATAGATAAATCTGGTTTATATCACAGACAATTACAAAATTACTGCATTTTTTCACTATCTTTTCCAGACCAAGCTTTTTTATCTTTATTTTCTGATACAGTGAGATAACAATACCAGGCAAAAAAAATCCAAACAAAAACAAAACACCTAAAGACCCCCACCAAAACCCCACTGCAACATATTTTCTCTTTTCAGAACAGGCAACTAATAATCTTGGGAGAGTTAGGAAGGCTCTGCAAATTCTTCAATTGACAAGTGTATTCTACTTCTACTATAAGGGGATTTTTTTGCAAACCAAGAAACCATAAAGAACTGTTTGTTTGGGGATATTTTTATACCAACAGTTAAAACCATACCATGAGTTACAGAAATTATTCATTATATCTATATTTATTTTGC
The DNA here is from genome assembly GCA_013400695.1 of Neodrepanis coruscans. Taxonomy (NCBI): domain Eukaryota; kingdom Metazoa; phylum Chordata; class Aves; order Passeriformes; family Philepittidae; genus Neodrepanis; species Neodrepanis coruscans. The sequence continues at coordinate 13,368 of VYZS01051423.1, read as the reverse complement.
TAATATCTCCAGGATTACTGTTAAGGATTTGTTTTCTTTTGGGGGTGGTTTTCTTTTTTTGTTTTGTTTTGTTTTGTTCAGATTTTTATGTGTAGATCTGTTCAGGTACAAAGAGACTTGACGAGTCATTAATGAGGAAACCTAAACACAGGAATAAAAGAAGAAAAATAAAGATACTCAGTGCTAAAACTTCTGATTCCACAGCTGAAACTGTTGAGTTTGTCTCTGATTTTGGATCTATAAGAGTTCTATTGTATAACCTTGATTTGAAATTGAAAGTAAAAAGGTACAATATTTTTGACATTTGGGGGAATATCATATATTATGATTTCACAGAATTGCCATTTTAGAATAAATTTAAGACTTACTATGGCATGGGTGTTGCTAAGGGTTTTTCTACTTGATGGAAATATCAGACCTTCTCTCCCTGAAATACATTTTCTGAGAGCTGCATATCAGCAATGGAACTCTTTACTGTACTGAAGATGATGAATTTCATTTGAGAAGATAACTGACAAGATCTGAAGCTTATTTTGGCATACAATTTAACATTCAACGCCAACAGTTGCAACGGCAGAAGTCGTTTGAGATTCCGATGATGAAAATGGTAATAAAATGAAGTCATAGTGTAATTTTCAGCTACAATTGTTGCTTTTACTAAAATAAATTTGCTCAGAGGAATAGGAGCATAGGGACCAGTTTGATGTTCATCTGAGCATAAATGTAAAGTTTTTAATGTAAATGTATAGATGGGGTAATTAATACCAAAAAGATACCTTGTCTAAATGCTCAAACACAGACCAGATTGATTGGCCTAAGACCACTTCCTCATAAAGTGAGTCTTAGTTTTGTCTGTGGTAAATTTTTTTAAGCATGTTGCTGTTAAGAAAAACAGGTTCTTGAACATGTCATACCAGTAAGCATCCAGACACTATTTTTTTT
>VYZS01051420.1:267-11766 GCA_013400695.1 Neodrepanis coruscans | reverse complement strand
CTGGCTCCCATGCGGTTGGGGATGGGATCCGTCCTCGCTGCGGCTTNTCCCCACCCCAGTCCAGCCCCTACCGGGCTTGGAAAGCTAACTCTTATGTTTTGACTTACTGCCCTGTTATCTATACAGAAGAATGCAAACATGTGAAAGACAGGCTGTTTTCTGCCCTTAATATTCTAAGCTACCCAGCTGCCTAGCTATAGTGAATTCTCAAATCTTAAGCATACCCCTTAAGGCATCACTAGTGCAATGACAGAGTTTGTACTAGTGCAACATCTTTGCCTTGGAGCATTATATTATCTCTTAGAAATGATCTGTATGCAGTTCTGGTGTGCTTGTGTCATATACATGGCCACACTGAACGTGGGAAGATTAACAGGGGAAACTTGCCTCCACTGTGGTTGATACTGGGAGAGCTGGGGACTGAGTGGACAGAACTGGCACTGTAAGAGCAAGAATTTGGTGGAGTTTGCTCCTTATGATAGGCCTAAATCCCATTATGTTTGTTCAAGAGCTAGAGGTGCATTTGTGATTTAAGGCATCTGTATTTCAACAATGATTTTGTGGGCTGTCAAGAGCAGTAAAAAAAAGATGTGATTGGTCTGCAGGGTAGTAGTGAATTGAGTTTGCAATGGTTAACTTTCAGTTTAAATATTTCTTTTTGTTTGAGATTCTTTCTGAGTGACAGTGGTTTTGGTCAGTGCCTTGCTTTTCATTCATAATGTAAGTATTATGATAATACTCATCATGTATTTAGCTTGGAGCCTGTATGACTAAAGGAATATACTTTGTTGTTAGAGAGAAGACATGTGCAAACTGTCCTTAGCATGCCTTTTATTTAATGTCAGAAATAATTGGGGTACACTTGAAACAGTGTTTAAACATACTAGGCATAATCAGGGAGATACCTGGAAAGGTAGGACTGCGACCATGATTTGAGTATTACAGGAAGCAAATGTGGAAACTGGAAGGCAGCTTTGATGTTCTTTAAGCAGCTTATATGGTTTATAAGGTAGACTCTGTTTTTTGGGCTTCCAAAGCACTGCAGACTTTGCCTGAAACTTCACTGTATTTTTTGTGTAAAAACTCTCCATAAACAATCTTGCTAGAATAAGGCAAATTAGAGACAAAGGTGCAAGTAGTAGGTATCAGCTATTATAGAGAAGAATCCTAGAAAATCCGAGATCACAGATACATTTATTAGTGAGAACATTAGAATTGCATCAAGAATCTGAATATTTGTGAACAGCATTTGTAACTTGACCAGTTGTGGTATGCCCCTTCAAGGAGAGAAACTGTACTGCACTGTAAACTTGTCTGCTTGCCCAGGAATACCTGCCATGTGGACAGTTCTTCACGCAACAGTTTCTTCATGTGTGATCTGGATTGCGGAGAGCTTGCATGAGATCATGGTAACACAGGGCATTTGTGTAAGGTGAAGAGGAGGCAAAGGTCTGTGCAGTCTCTGTCTTGGCTATAACTGAACTTGTCCTCTGCTAGATAATCAGTACTGATGCAGATTTTGAAAGACCAGAGAGAATTAACTAGAAACAGATCTGCAGTGCTAATTATCTTTTCCCACTGTCTATAGTCCTGAAGGAAGCACACATCATTCTAATACAAGCAGGGTATACCCAGCATGTGTCTAAAACAGAAAGCTGGTATATAGTTTTAAAGTGCATTAATTAATTGATGTAATATTTAATCTCATACTACTTTTTCCCATGAACCAGTAGCTGTTCAGAGGCAGTGATACCCAGAAAAGTAGATTTCCTAGCCTTGATCTGTCTATTAAATATTGGAAAGAGGGTGCTGTTGTTTGCACATTTCTCATTTCAGTGAGAAGTGTTTAATGCTTGCATTTTGCTGACAGTGAGACAAGGCTTTTAAGTGTCCAGTGCTGGAACTCTGAAAAACAGGTTAGCTGTAGATGGTGGGCTGTGCCAAGCTCCCTGGCACTCACTCACTGTTAATTCTGTAATTCTGTGACAAGCCAGATCCTAGACAAAGTGATTGGGTCAGGATCTGTGAGGTGCTTGAGCAGGCATAGGCACACCAGCATAGCTTAGGTGAGTACTAAAGGGTGATAGAATGCTCAAGCAAAGTAGGGCAGGCCTCTGGCAAGGCCGTTTCTCACACAGCTCTTCTCATGGCACTCTGGTCCCCAGATATTAGGCCATACCATTTCACACCTAAGCCCTTGGCATGGTGAGGGAGAGAGAGCAAAGCCTTAAGGCCACAAGATTCACAGAATGGGTCAAGTTGGAAGGGGCCACAGGGGGTCATCTAGTCCAACCTTCCTGTTCCAGCAGGGTCATCCGAGAGCCCATTGCACAGGATTGTGTCTGGACAGTTCTTGAGTATCTCCAGAGAGGGAGACTCCACAACTTCTCTGGGCAATTTGTTTCAGTGCACAGTAAAGTTCTTCCTCATGTTCAGCTGTGCATCAGTGTGCAGGTGTGCACATCATCTTCCTATGCATCAGTTTCTGCCCAGTGCCTCTTGTCTTATTGCTTGGCACCACCGAGAAGAGCCTGGCTCCATCCTCTTGACACCCTCCCTTCAGGTACTGATAGACATCGATGAGGTCCCCTCTCAGTTGTCTCTTTTTGATGCTGAACAGGCCCTGCTCACTCAGCCTTTCCTCACAAGAGAGATGCTCCAGTCCCTTATCATCTTTGTAGCTCTCTGCTGGACCCATTCCAGGATCTCCATATCTCTCTTGTACTGAGGAGCCCAAAACTGGATAAAGTACTCCAGGGCTGAGTAGAGATGCAGGATCACATCCCTAGACCTGCTGACAATGCGTTTCCTAATGCACCCCAGGACACCATTGGCCAGGACACATTGCCTGGCTCAAAGACAGCTTATGGTCCACCAGAAACCCCAGGTCCTTCTCCACAGAGCTGTTTTCTGGCATGTCAGCCTCAGCCTTTCATGGTGCCTGAGGCTATTCCTCCCCATGTGCAGGACCCTGCATTTGCCTTTGTTAAATTTCAGGCTGTTCTCTGTCCATTCCTCCAGGCTCTTGAGGTCCTTCTTTAGAGGTGCATAGCACTCCAGGGTATCAGCCACTCCTCCCAACTTTGTGTCATCATTGAATTTGCTAAGGAGACNGGCTGTGCCAGGGGTGCGCCCGCCACAGCTCGGCGGTTTTCCCAGTGCAGCAGGCAGGGCTGCCCTGTCCCGTCTCCAGTGGCAGCGCCAGCCGGTGCCAGCTCGGCGCTGCGCATACGTGGTGGGGTCTCCCGTGCATGCATGGACTAGAGGGGGCTATCGGTGGACCTCACACAGCCGAGAAGCCGTGGCGGCGAGCAGCTGGGTTGGCACGGGTCGGGACGGCCCGGTGGCAGTGCCGGGACCTCCTGGGATGCTGAGCGGGGCCACGGGGGACCCACATCTCCTGGCCTGGGGTCGACCACGTGGTTGAGCCGCCATTTTAGGTCGTAGCGGAACCTCCCGCTAGGGGCGGTTCCCGGGCGCTGACCATCCAATCCGAGGGACGGTTCGTGCCCAGGGGGCACCCGCGCCTGCGCGAAGATTGGTCTCCTATAAAAGAGCAAGTGAGGCGGCCATCTTTCTCTTTTCAGGACTGGAGCTGCTGGGGAGAACATCTCTGCTTGTCTCAGCACCGAGTTTTCTCAGCTGCGTGAGCCAATCGGCGACTCCAGCGACAGCGGCATGGACTGAGGACCACATCTTTCCATCAGCAGTAGTATTTTCTTATCTGGGAAGGGGAGGGTAGGGGCAGGGATCCTTTAATTTTTACAGTGTCTTTTAGGAGACCCCAGTAAAGACCCAGCGCTACCCTAACGCTTCCCAGGATCAGCCACTGGGCCCGGAAGAGCTTAATCTGTCTGTTTTTGTGTTTTATTGTCGGTTTTCTGTGTGTGTAAAATAAGCCTTGTTATTTGTTTGGGTTTTTTTGGTGTGTGTTGCTTCTATTGGGTCTCTCTTGTCAGTACCACGCCTCCTAGTGGTAAAACCACGACATGCAGGAATCAGTAGTCATCCAGAATTGCCATTTTTAGAAGCTGAGCAGCTGTTGGGATCCTTTGTGACACTTCAGGTTCATACTTTTAAGGCAAGAGTGATCAGATGCTGTAGCATCATGGAAACCCTGCTTGTTTCATACTTACAAAAACTTAGTGATGAGACTCATTTTAAAAATTCTCTATAAATAAATGTACAGATAGTGGTTAAATATAAGTGAAGTACTAGTGAGATAAAGGAGTAACCTGGATCTGATATGTCACCTATACTTAAGTACTTTCTTACTCCAAGAGTGATACGATTTCTTTCAGTTAGGCTATTAGTTATTCAACTCAACAAACATTGAACCAAAACTGTTTGTGTAATGTTTGTTCCAAATTCTGTTACCAAGCCAGGAATCATTTTGTACACCTGTAACTGGTATAATTATCTGAAATTAAGAGCATCCACCGGTTTAAACAAAACAGGGAAAGAATATACTGTACCCCACATTGCTGGTTTTCAATATCAAAACAAAATATAACAAAATAATGAAATACGATTTAAAACTATTCCTCTGCATAAATAGCAAATCTGTGTGAATTGTATATACATGTTATTATATTCATGGTGTTTGTTTATTTATGAATCTTAAAGTAGGCATGATTCAAGATGGCCAGCTTCAGGAGTTCTGAGGGAGGATATAACAGTTTTCAGATTACTCTGTCTTGCTTTGCTGCAGCCTTTTATATTTGTGTTCTCCACTTTTCCAGGTGTGAAAACGGAAAATATAATTTAATTCCAGGAAGAAAAGACCAACTTTCAGATGCAGGACAGTGAAGCAGTACAGCTCCTTACCTGGGTAGGTTGTGCAATGTCCACAGAAAGACTGGAGATACTGGATTAAACATCTGCAGATATAGATATCGACATACCTGCAGGTATAATGGAGCCTTTCCTGAGGAAGAGGAATGGTTTAATGAACTTTAGAGGACCTAACCAGCCTGGTGACTCTTATGAATGTTGTAGAGCATAAGGAAAAAGCATGCATCATTAAATGACTGAATTAATTTTCCCCCTTTGTCTTATCCTTCCACTGAATCACTCACTGGTTTATCTTTTTATCTCTTTCTTAAAGATTAAATACTTCTTTTGGCATGTTTCCATAGCTAATATATTTTGTCTGATCTTGGGAAGTGTGGGGATTTCAAGCTGAATGAAAGCACATAAGTCTATTAATAAATTTTAGCTCTTGATCATTATCTCTGTATTTCAAAGCCCATTTTACTCAACAACTGACTCTTTGTGATGAACATGAGGTAGTTCTGTCACCAAAATGAACAATTTATAGTAAAGCCTGCAGAAAATAATCAGATTTAGCAGAGCTTGTAGTTTATGCAAGTAGAAGAAAAGGAATTCCTGCATTTTAAACTCTAGATCATGGAATCATAGGATGGCTTGTGTTGAAGATTGAGCTCTAACCTGCCTGCTGTGGGCAGGGAACCTTCCACTAGACCAGCTTACTCAGAGCACCATATAACCTGGCCTTGGACACCTCCAGGCATGGGGAGTCCACAGCCTCTCTGGGCAACCTGTTCCAGTGTCTCAACAGCCTCATAGTGAACAATTTCTTCTTAATGTCTAATCTAAATCTACCCCCTTTCAGCTTAATGCCATTCTCCTTTGTTCTTACCACTCTGTGCTCTTGTCGAAAGTGTCTCTCCAGCTCTCCTGTAGGCCGCCATTAGATATTGGAAGGTGCTTTAAGGTCACCCTGAAGCCACCTCTGCTCCAGGCTGAACAACACCAACTCTCAGCCTGTCTTCATGGGAAAGGTGCTCCAGCCTTGTGATCAATTTAGTGGCTCTCCGCTGGACTCATTCTAAAAGGTCCACATCTTTCTTGTGCTGGAAACTCAGACCTTAATGCAGTGCTCCAGGTGGGGTCTTACAAGAGCAGAGAAGAGGGACACAATTGCCTCAGTCTGCTGACTACTCCTCTTTTGATGCAGACCAGGATCTGCTTGGCTGCCTGGGCAGCAAGCACACATTGCTGAGTCATGCTGAACTTTTAGTCCACAAACAGCCCCAAATCTTTCTCCGCAGGGCTAGTTTCCATCTGTTATCCTCCTAGCCTGTACTTGTGCTTGAGATTTCCCCATCCCAGGCACAGGACCTTGAACTTTGTCTTGTTGAACTTCATGAGGCTCACATGGACCCACCTCTCAAGGCTGTCAAGATCCCTCTTGATGGTGTCCCTTCCCTCCACCATGTCGACTGCACCACACAGCTTGGGTTGGCAAACTTGCTGAGGGTGCATTCAATCCCACTGTCCATGTTGCTGACAAAGGTGTTAAAAAGTGTCAGTCCTAACACTGACCCCTGAGAAATGCCTCTCGTCACTGCTTTCTACTTGGACATTGAGCTGTTGGCCACAACCGTCCAGCCAATTCTTTATCCACTAAGTGGTTCATCCATCAAATCCAAATCTCTTCAGCTTAGAGATGAAGATGTTGTGCAGGACAGTGTCAAATGCTTTGCACAAGTCCAGTTAGATGTCTGTTGCCCTTCCCTCGTCTGCCACTGCTGTAACCCTGTCAGAAGACCACCAGGTTTGTCATGCCCTTAGTGAAGCCATGTTAGTTGTCACCAATCACCTCATTATTTTCAACATGCTGTAGCATAATTTCTAGGAGAATCTGCTCCATGATCTTGTCAGGGTAGATGGATAACTGGGAACCTTGCTACAGGATTCCTAAGTCATTCTGTCTACAAAACTTGGTATTGCTAATTTCCACACCCATTCTCAAACCTATAATTTAGGTGTTTTCCCTTTGCCCCATTCCTTTCTCTGATGACTCTTCTTGTGTTAACTGCTTTTTAGTATCACTTCCTTTTATTGTGGGTTAGGGAAGAGGTGTGGGTTAGCTGGGAATGGGGAGAGGGGGGTTGTTTTTCTAAAAGTTTTTATTTTGTTTTTGTAAAAAAGTGAAGCAGATGAATTCTGGCAGTTTGCATCATGCTGGCAGGGCTGCCCCCATGCCCAGCCAGTTGACATGAGCTTGCTGCTGGCCCTGGCCTGGGAGTGGTGGAGCTTGGGGGCCCCAGCGTTGTGGCGCAGAGGCCCCCGGATGCTCCACAGCCCCTGGGGTGGTGTCAGGAGATGCCAAACAGCAATGTGAGCCCCCATGCTACCCCCCCAGCCCGGAGCCCAGACAGTGAAGCCCCTGCTGCGCTGACTTCTGCTCGCACTGCCAGTGAAGATGGCAGGGGTGGGAGGGGCTGAGCAGCGGCGGCCGGCAGTGCTTGCCCGTGCCTGTGAGCACGGCTGCTCTAGTCTTTCAGAGAGTTGCATTACAAGCACCCACTGGTCCTTACCCATGGAGCCAGCGGGGGCACAGTGCGGCATAGGGAACCTGGCCGCTCCTGGCCCCGGAGCACCAGTGGCAGCAGAGTGCACTGCCCTGGTGGCACCATGTGGAGCTGGCTGCTGCTGGTGGCGCTGGGCTGGCTTCTGCCATTGGCATGAGTGGTCTTGTGGCCGTGGATGTCCCATGGGCGCTGCCGCCACTGCAAGCACCACTCTCACGGCTCCTTGCTCGGTCACGGCAGCACCACAGTGCCATGGGAGGCTCTTCCAGGTGCAGCACCAGCCACCCAGGGCCATGTCTGAGAGAGCCACCCATGGGCGGTACCCCAGGCTGCCCTGGGGGTCTCCATAGCGTTGGTGGCGCTGGCCAGGGGCGGGGACAGCTCCTGCCACAGGCATTTTTGGCGGGAATCACTATGTTTGCCTCATGGTGGATCCCAGAGAGGGAAGGGCGGTGCCCCAGTGCCGTATGACACCGAGGCAGGCTGCTGACCAATAGAAAAGCAGAGCACATGAGAAAAAGAGCCCAAGAAAAACAAGAGAACAGGGCATTAGAGAAGGAGCATACATGGAAGTCCTGGCCCCTTTTCAGCTCAGCTTTTGTCACGGCTCTCTCACGACTCCCTTTTTGGCTCCCAGCATTCTGCTCTGCTCCCTTGGCCTCTCGGCTCTCTCCCTTGGCCCAGGCAGCAGCGTGGTTGGACAGCAGAGGCAGTGCAGTGCTGAGGACCACGCAGCTCCAAGCAGTGGTATCTCTTCCCCTTGGGGTCCCCCAGGGTTTCCTTTAATTTTCTTTATTTTTCAGTAGTTCTGGAGCGAGGACCCTGTTGCATCATCTCCCTCCATGAGGCAGCACTCCTTCCTTTCCCTCCACAGCCCAGCAGCTGGTCCAGAGCAGCAAAGGGGTTATTTCTTTTGCATGTTATTTTCGTGTTACTAGTATGTTGTTGTTTCTCTGTTACATCTCTTGTCAATTGGTAACACCCCCACTGTCCAAACCAGGATACTTCCTCCTTTGTTTTTTAATTTGACCCAGATTCTTAATCCACATGGGACCTAGTGATAAAATTTCTATTGATAAAAAAGGTGCTACTGCGTGTATGTCCTGTAGGTGGCATTTCCATATGAAATGCTTGTGAGCATTAGTTTGCAGTCATGTATCAGCAGAGCTAAAGTGAGTGGATTTATGTACAAATGAATGAAAACTACAATGACTAAATCATCCATACCAGTGCAAATTCAGAAACATACATGTCTATTGCTATTTTTCAGGATCTCCATCTTCTGTTCTTTGCTTAGTGTTTTAGACTGTGACACATGTGAGGAGCGAAGATCCACCCCGAGCATATTCAGAAAGGAGTACTTTTTCTCTTACCATTTCAAATAATTAAGTGCTGTATTTTCTTTGACAACTATATTCAATTAGAATTTAAGTACAGCAATTTTACAGAAAGGTCAGGTAGAAGTTGAAGACACTGCCATTCCCAGTGGAATACTGACATTTGGGTCAGTTTACCTATGAAGGCAAGTCCTTGTTCCCATTTAATTCTTCACTGAGCGTGAGGCAAAATTAAAGATCTTATTTCCTCATTAAAGAGAAAACTAGGCAGTTGAAGTGGGAAATACCAGCCCAGCCCAAATCAGAATTTATACTCCTGATTCCTGGAACCACCCTTCCCTTCCCTACAGCAGTTTCTGCCAAAGCTGCTCTGTCTCTCCTACTTACTATCTTGTTTGAACATCTGGCTGTTTCTTGTGGGGTGCCTATCTCTACACTCCACTTTTTTCTATAAATATCAGGATCTCTAGTATGAATTCATACAGATACAACAACAGATTTGAGAATGAGCACTAAAATGGTAATAGAAGATTGGTTGTGTATAGGAATATCTTGAGCAGAATAGATTTATATGAGCTTGGAGATGTGGAAAGCTGTGACGTTACAGTGCAGAATGGGGATCGAGAAAGCTGCCACACATTCCTGTGCATGTTGGTGGCAATAGGCAGAAGGAATGTTGCTTTAACCCCACAAAAAATCTACTTCTGCTCTGTGTGCATCTGTACTGCTGTGCTAGCTCTCCTTCAGTAAGGAGTGGGTGTTTGGGGTGGGATTGTTATGTTTTATATTTTTTTTCCAGATTTTTACCTGCTGCATTAGTATAATGGCAATTGTCAGTTATATATACATGCGTAGTTACATTATGTACAATTGCACAAAAAGTTTAGCATTCAAAAGCATTCAAATGTTGTATCATCTGACTTCAGAAATGAATATTATGTCCTTTCCATTTGCCAACGTTCCTTCTGTAAATGCATTTTCTTTTGTGTTTTAACCTTTGTCATAGTGCAGCTTCATACCATAAGCTGAGTGCATACAGCAGGGATCATAAAAGACCACATCGTTACCTGTAAGGATTTCATCATCTTATGCAAATGACAATGTTGTGAAAAGTAATTACCTTTTCTATTGGGGTTTTGCGGATACTCTTGTAAACTGAATCAAAAGGGAAGTTTGCAACAGTTTCATCATAGCTACTGTGTTTTTCTCCTTTTCTCAGATGTAAATGGTAGATTGCTCAATGGGAGTATGACACTGTTGCACTGAATATGAGGCAATATTTTAAACAGATCTCCACAGCAAATAAATATCCTCTATCTGAGATACTTTAGACAGGTTACAACAAATCAATTTGCACAGTGCTATGGTAACTACCTTGCTGCAGTTTAAGCATTACTAGAAGAAGAGTGTAGATGATCGTTCTTGAGTGCTTAGGACAGGGCCTGACACTGTTCAGTTTACAAGAACAGACATAGACAGGACTATTGTGTGTAATATCTCATCTATGCATGTAGCAGGCAGGGCTGCTAGTATGTGGTGGATATGTAATGTGACCAAAGCAAGGCAGATTTTATGCCCAAGTGGGGAGAATGCTGTGCCTCAGGGTGCTGCAGGAGGAAATAACCAAACAGTCAAGTCAGAGAGCTCCTTCCCTCCATTGTTTTTCCAGATGATCTCTCTTTACTTTCTCTTCTTATATGAGATATACATGATGTCTACTGAAATGATTTCTAGAAAGTAAAGTCCAGTAGTGGATATCTGTCCTGGTCTCTAGTGATGCTTACATGCTTCCTCTTAATCACAGGAAAATAATTGACCTTTCATGTCAGTTAAGTTGTACTGTTTTCCCTTGCCCCTAAAGATCTAGGGAATCTGAGCTCTTTCCTTTAAAGCGGCCGTCACTCCCCATGAAATTGAAGACATTTCTTATGGAAAGAAATAACTTGGAAAAAGTCACTGTTTAGTAAAGCAGTCAGTAAACCAGCTGGGAAGAAAGAGGAGTGGAAAATCATTTGGGATCTGGCCAAATGTTTCTCTTAAAACACTTTCCCATTAAAAAAAAAAAAAAAAAAGAGAGAGCTTATCAATGTAAATGTCAAATTTTTAAGAGCTGAAACTAATCTCTTGTGGTTTGGCCTTTTCAATGAAAACTTATAGTATTTAACTTTATTGTCATTTTCTCTTAGAAGGTACGGTCCTATCCTTACCTGCTGTGGTTTCTTACCTTTCAGGTTTTTTTAAAAAACTGGATTCCTCCCATCAGCACGACAAGGTTGCTACAGCTGGTCAGGTAGAAATAGTAATGTAAACTCTTTCAAACTTTTTTCTGATTCCACACCTCCCCTCACCCCCAGCATCTGAAGTTGTTGGGGGTTAGATATTTGAGCACAATCTAATCAGAAGGCCTGAAGTGCTGGGCTGTCGGAACTCTTTTTATCTTCCCTTCTGAGTAGGCATGTTTTTGACACCTTTTGTTACATTTTCTCTCCCCTGTCCAGCTGAAAAGGGCAACGATAGAGTGACTTTGGGGATACCTGGCATCCAACCAGGGTCAACCTGCCACAGACAGACAACCTTTTCATTTCTTCAGTCTGTCTTTAGCTGATTACTTTCAAAAGCAAACCAATTTCTGCACTAAGTAGGAATAGTGGGAATGTGTCCTGGTTTTGGACGATATTAGGTTTTATCAATGGACAAGAGACGGATAGGGAAGGCAGCAATTTATTAAAGGGTAGATATATGGGGGAATAAATGGGGGTAATTGCCAATTATGACCAGCCTGGACTCCCTCTGACACACACACACCCACACACACACACACA
>VYZS01051419.1:14948-40702 GCA_013400695.1 Neodrepanis coruscans | reverse complement strand
TTAACATACTTATTTTTAAATTAAAACATGTAAAATATTGTCCTTGTAAAACACATAAAACAGGGCACCAATATTTTCTTGTGCTTCTTGCCGTTACATACTAAAAATTAATGAGAAGGGAAAAAAAATGCCTTTTGAGTCACTGAAATAATTTTAAAATGTTATATCCATAAGCAACATGCACATGCTTTTTAGAACTACATCTAAGAGTCCTAAAATTCTGGTGTCTTCTTCACAGACAACTGTGACATCGTGCACAAATGCTCTCCTGCTACATTTTGCTTTCATAAATGTACTTTAAATATGTCACATATTAATACAGCCTCATATTCACATGAAAGCACTATTAGCCTTCCTAAAATATACACCATTTCTTTTATAAGAGGCCACTTAGTTTCTGCTTCAGTTTAAAGATAAAATACAAAAGCACAGAGCTATCAACTTTTAAATTAAAAATAAGTATGTTAATGTAAAAATTAGCACTGCTTTTCTAAAGCATTCCTTACGAATTCCTTAGAAATCTGTGTCTAAATAGTGACCTCATTATTATTGTTATTATTTTTTCCCCACCAGCCTTAACATGAACACTTTGCTTAGCTTTTGCCCTGTGAGCACTTGAAGTCTCATGAATACTTTTGCTTCCTTGCAGAAGTCATCTACCATCATTTTTTCATTCAAATAATGAAGCTTAAATATTCAGCTTAGGACATCAGTTGTGACAAGAATCAGAACGAAGGAAAGTGCAATTCTATTCTCAGTGTGAATTTTTTAACCATTTAGTTGGTCCCAGTGTATCAGTTTGTGTAAAGCTTCTCTTGCCGTAGTGCTTCTCACTGTAAATGCAGTAAATAGTAAAATCAAACAATTGCTTCATTTTAGTTCCAACTCAGCAGCCCTTACCAGACAAAGATGATACTGACTTCAGGCTTCCAACTTCCAGTTTAAACTAAATCAAAATCTGAATTTATAAGCCGGTGTTTAAAGAGACGGTATTTTTTATTTTTGCTTAAGCATTTTTTTTCCTCAGAAGAGTAATATTTTGGCTCTATAGCTTTACACCCCTCATCTGTTTTTTAAATTGGTTAAATAGAATCTCAAAAATAGCATTTTTTTAACCGGAAACATTTAAAACAGAAAGGTGTAAAATACTCTTGTCCCCTTTTCTTTGTTTTCATTATTTTCATAGGTGCAACAAGCAGTAAGGAAACTCATGATATTCAATATGCCAGGCAAAAAATAATAGCTACAGCAAAGGCATTTGGCCTTCAAGCAATAGACCTTGTTTACATCGATTTCCATGATGAAGATGGGCTCCGCAGACAATCAAGAGAAGGTGCCTCAATGGGATTCACTGGTATGACTTTTTGCTGATGTCTCAAAATAAGGCATATCTTCTTCATTTTAAATATATTGCTACATTTACTGTCACTTAGACAGATAACTTGAATTTTATTTCAGGTCATTCACCAAAAAACTAATTAATACCAGCTCTTCTATTTTTATCAGTATTTTAAAAAGTCACAGGCTGCTTTTTAAAACTACATTTCATGAAGCATTGACTGGTTTTGAAGAGAAGTTGGGGTAGAGGCTGTGCAATGATTCCTCCCATCACAGAGCACGGGAAAGACGAATACTGTACTCTGGAGTGGGCACTCCAAAATTGGAGCCTTTTCTCTTTAACAATGGCAGTTGTTAGAGAATACTTTTTAGTGAAGGAGTCGAGAAGCAAATCTCATATGCTAACTGCTAGGGGAAAGTTATTTCCTTATTATTTTCTTTGATTTGTTTTTCATCTCCTGGCTCCCCTCCCAGTAAGTGCTGGTGACACCTACGGGTATTGGCAGACAGCAAGAGCAGCAGGCTCCTTGCCCCAGCGTCCTGTAATGCAGCCTGTTACACTGTGATTCGTGTACCAGGTCACTCAGACACCCTGTTGGGACAGTGCCGCTACCAGAATTTGGGGGTTTGCAATAGGGAACAGCCATTTGACACACACATTAGAGAATTCTAACATATATGGTGAACATTACATTATTTTTCTCTGACCATGACTCAGTAATAGTACACCCCTTAGGTTTTTGTTACCAAAAGGATGGGTCCTGGTAACGCCACCTAGCAAACTCTGTTTCTATGATTAGCTTTACATGACATCTTAAAGCCCAAGCAAAAACACCCCATGTGTTATTTTAAGTGATCTTGGCATGCCAGTGAAAGAATAGAAATCAATGCTCTTTCAGCACAAACTCTGCTTTACTGTCTGTTGAGCTTCGATATTTGCAAAACCAAATCCCGTTTCAGAGGCGCAATGGTTAGCTCCTTACAGCTACATTATCCCTGGCCATGTGGATTTCCACCCTTCACTTGTCTGGCTTTGAAGTTGGGAAAATAATAGAACTGCTGCACGGTAGCACCTGCTGACAACTACCTAGTCTCAACCAATATTTCCTAGCTTAAGGAGAGGCTTGATTTTTGAAAAAAACATAAGCATCTGAACATCCTGTTCACAGAAGATGGAGTTGCAGATGCCTAGCATCTTTGAGAGCACTCCTTCTGAATGCCTAATGTCCATTTAAATACCTGATTCAGGCTGCCAATTTAGGACATTTAGAAATGCTTAGCATAACCAATGTTGATGATGGTTTGGACTCCACTGATTTTATGGTGGAAGTTCTCTGACATTGGGACAAGGTCCAGACAGGAGACAAATAAAAAGGTCATGTGTAGCAATTTAGAGTGTAAAGTGACTTTCTAATGTGTCCATAGATGTGTTTTGCCTTTCCATACAAGGTGTAAAGGTCTGTAAAAGGTACAGACTTCATTAAGGTGAACTCACAGCTCCTATTCTTTGCTTTCTGCGTTTCCACAGCTATCATACACACATTTCCAAAATCCAGCAAACAACCTGACCAGTCCAGCCATAATTAGAGATGGGCAATACTGACTTTTCTGATTTGGTAGGGGGGACAAAAATTTAAAACTCTGTTTAAGCTAAAACAAATTAGCATTTTTCATTTTCCTGTTTAAAAAAGAACAAAAATATTTTAGGTCAATCTAAAATGTTTCACTTGTTCTTTGTTTCTTTAGCTTTCATTTTATTTAATGTTTTTATAACCTTTCTTCCTTGTTTTGATTAAAACAAAGTGTAATTTCAAAACTGAAGGCAAAATCTTTTTTTTTAAACCTACATAAATGAAATATTCTGATTCCAGTGAAATATTCCAATACTCCAATTTTACATTCATCACAGAAAATTAAGCTAATGGGTCTTATCTTAATTCATGACCTTGTATAAAGTAAAAGTATGCACATCATTTTTGCCACCAACAGTCCTCTGATAATGTGAAAGTAAAGTATTGAAATATCACCTTAATAACAAGTCTGAAATGTGCAATTCTTTTATTTTTTAAATACATAAGATACTTTCCTGATACTTTTTCACAGATAATCAAAATAATTGAAATCAACAAAACTAAAATAAGCTGAGTCTTCCAGATTTCTCTCTTAGTTGGAAAACACTCACTTAATTGTATGCACAGGGATGAATTCACCACCCTCAAAAGCAAATCCAAAATATTCACTGAAGTTATATGTCCCTATATGTTCCCATATTAGACCAGTAGAATTAGCCTTAATGTAATCAAATATGTTCACTCAAGATTAAACAAGTGAAATAATACAACAAAGAATTTACCAGCTAAGTAATTACTGTGGTGAACCTCACTGCTTATTGTAGGCAAGTTTTCATTTCCAATTATCTTAAAAGGAGCCTGGTTTTCCTTCAGCAAATGTGTTAACATAAAATCAAGAGTAATTTAGCCAAATTAACAGTCCTTTCATATGTATATTTTTATTTATTTATTTTTACATATGTAGCCATAGACACCCAGCAAGATGTTTTACAATACCAGTACCTGTAGACTTTAAATCAGTGTGTTGCCTATATAAATGGGCATGGGTTTTAGGAATGTTTACATAAAAAATTGGGTAAACCTTGGCATAAGCTTTAACAGCTGGTTTAGTCGTTGTAGAAAGTCCTGTGCTACATGCTGAGAGGCCAGATATAAATACGAAACAGTATAGGTTCCTCTTTTTTGCAGTCTTTTGTAGAAGACTAAAATGACACCATCATACAGTTACCTAAAGGACTTGACAGGTATTGATTTAAAGCACGATATATCAAGTGGTACTGTAAAAAGGATTTCATGGTTATAAATTTTAATGTCTTCCAATTTTGCACTCTCTCAGTAACATGTCAATAACAACAATTCTGTTTAAAATATTTGCTTCATTCCTGCATGGTATTATGTCTGTTATACAGTTATTTGGATATGTAGTCTGTGACAAAAATCAACCAAGTGCTATAAATTAAAAGTTTGATTATATTCTCTGTAAATTGTTCAGTAGTTTTTTAATGATCAAAAGCATAGTTTACTGCTACAGGTATCTTTGTTGAAAGCAAATCTTTTTACAGAGATGTTTTACACTTTAAAAAAAATCATATATATGTATTTTTAATTTTGTTATAATTATAGATTGACTTTAAATATAATTTAAAATATACGCAACATTTTTTCCAGAAAGCTAATCCTTAGGATTTTTCAAGAATTGTTTGTACACACTTCAATTTTAGAATTAGTAGTTTAGCTAGGGAGAATTTGTTGTATTACAAACAAAGAATATCATAATCCTAATAATTATGGCATTTTATTAAATTGACTAAAAGACCTTTGAGTAGACCTAATGTAAAAAAAGTCTCCATTTAATTTCTTTCAAAAAAATATACTTCTTATGGGGTTTTAGGTTTTTACCTATTCTTAAGCTATTTTTAAAATAGTTATGACTTTGAAATTTCAAACTGAGTATTTGGGTGCCTGTGAAATCATAAATTAAATGTTGTTTAATAGGAAATAAAATTGAGCTACTTATGGCTTTTTAGCAAAGGACCGTAGCAACACTAAAAGACTACTATTTCTTTGCTCATTTAATTAAGTAGATTTTCTTTGTTCTCCAGGTTATCACCCAGATGCACTGCATTCTGATAAAAGTAATCCCAGGGTTTTTTGCAGTGGTTATTTCATTAAAAATAGGTGTATTTCTGCAGTCATGCATGAGACTTCTCAGGTCAAGTGCTGGACTTATTTCTAACATACAGCTGGCATAACGTCAGTGAGAACACGGGAGCAGACCCCTTTGTGCAGGAAACCTCCTTAGGTCCTGTCACTTCCAACTTTTCCTTGCATGCAAAAATCTCGCTCCCACGGGAGGGTGCAGCGGGCGGCAGGACGGCAGGGCTGTGGGACCCTCGGTCTGCAGGGGACTGCTCACTCACTGGCAGGTTTGCAGGATCAGGCTCTTCCCTCTAACTAGTTTTGTTATCTGGCACCAAGGAGAGTCATTAATTCCACAGAAAACTGGGAATTATGGTAGCCTCTCTTTATGAAAACACTTTGAAAGAAAACTGCAGAAATCACACCGGTCTGTGAAATTCCCATAGAAATGAACTAATAATATCAAACACTGCACTTTTAAAACTGTCAAACAAATTAGACATGTATTTGTTTTAAGGTAGCTAAATACAATCACGGATTAAAATGGATTATGTGGCTGTCTATTCACATTTGAAAATCTCTAGTAAAAAAAAAAAGGCAACATCTATTTTTATTTTCTTAACATGATGTTTATACAATAAAGGATTAAAAAAGCCCTGCTTCATAAAACCTCAGATCACTGTTGGTACTTGTTTAGAATATTAGTGACTAAACAAATATTGCAGCCTACCTGCAACTGACAACAATTGCAGCAACAACAGCTTAAACAACATTGAGAATTTTATGGTGCTAAGCCAGTAGTGTAAATTTAAGGCATGATCCTTAGGGTACTAATAACTTTTCAGTCTTACAAAATATCTTGCCATCTTCTTCAGATCTCGTTTTCTGAACACACTTTAATGCAACTTATTTGTGTGTGGCTGGAGCTATTACTTATAGTTAAATTCAGAAGTGCAATATACTGAACTATTATTTACTGCCCCAGACCAACAATTCTACCTGAAATGCCTGAGAGAAGATGTATGGATCGAAAAGGGGAGAGAGGGGAAAGAATTGTGAGTTCTTTTAAACTACACTGAATCAAGCATAGCACAAGGTATTTTTATTCTTTAAAAAATCCAGCAAAATAAAATAAAAAATAAAAAATAATATAAATATAAAAAAAATAAAAGAAATCAAGTAAAGTGATTAGTTAGAGATCAAGAAAGTCTGCAAGGCATATGAGAGCCTCAAGTGGTTGGAACATTTTGCTTGAACATCTGTTTGTCGATGCATGATTCTGGTGTTATTAATCTTCTTTGTAGGTAAGCAGGTGATTCACCCCAACCAAATTGCTGTTGTCCAGGAACAGTTCTCTCCGAGCCCTGAAAAAATAAAGTGGGCACAAGAACTGATTTCTGCTTTTGAAGAGCATCAGCGATTAGGCAAGGTAAATATTCTGTTAATATGCCATAGTGAAAAGCAAATTTGAATAATATTTAGGATTTAGAAAGTCTGGCAATGGCTCTTTGTATTTATCTTATGAAGTGTGCTATAACTGAGAGTAACGTTTGTGAAATCTGTCTCTGTATAAGACTATAGAGGGTATATTTATTATAAATTTATCACTTCCCAATATATTTAGAAATAGAACTGGTATCTTTTCTTTCTCTGTTTTAACTTTATTCTTTGATTACGTAACCTTTTGAGTAACTGCATATATCTACAGCTTCAATTAATTAAAACTGCTTCTTCATTATGCCGCAGAATCACGGTGTTACTGTCAGAGGAAAATATTTGCAACCAAAAGACAGGTAGCCTGGAAGACACCTCAGACTGATTGTAGAGACATCATTTATGGAAAGAAAAGAAAGAAAGAAAGAAAGAAAGAAAGAAAGAAAGAAAGAAAGAAAGAAAGAAAGAAAGAAAGAAAGAAAGAAAGAGAGAGAGAGAGAAAGAAAGAAAGAAAGAAATGGATTAGGAAGCCTTGAGTTTCTAAAAAAATCTCTGTATTGGTAGACCTGTTTCACTTTTTGGGGTTAGATCCTGCAAAAATGCAAGTAGCAAGTGACTGTACTTTTGAGAACTGCTCGCAGATTGTGGTTCTTAATCATTAAAAATGGGAATGGTTTATGTGTATTTGTACCAATTGCTGGATCTGAATTTTGGATAGAGGAGAAAACAAATTAACACTAGAATATGATTGTTCCTAATTTAGTGCATCATTGAGTCTCACGTTTCCTGCTCTGTGGGTTTCTGCTATGTAAATATTGCAGTGGTGATGCACAATCTGTCTCCACTTTGTGCCAGTAATACTTAAATTAGGGGTCGCCTGAAGGAAGATTTTATGATAGTTGTGGCATTGTCAGTTAATTATCTTAAAGGTTATTTGCTATTATCCAGTTTGCCTCTTTTTGAAATTAAAAAAAGTTGCAGCCAAATATGTTTATTTTAGTTGCAGGCAAGCCTAGGCTAGTTAAAAAGCAAAGTCCCAATGTCAGAATGGGGAAGTGCGGATGAGCGGGAATATGCTTGTGTGGCATTCAAGTAGGAGACAAATCCCTTTGGTTGTGAAGTTCATCTATAAGACTGTGCATAGGGTCTCACTTTCTCTGGTGCCATATAAATGTTTTCTGCACAATTTTTCTTTTCTGCTTTCTGATAGGTAGAAAAAGATTGTGTGTCTTCCTTGTTACCCTGCATTTCTGACACTGGAAATGTTGTGATGTAAAAATGCTGTAAAGGTCAAAACAGAAATTAGGCTTTCTTTCCAGAGTAAAATTGTGACAAGGTATTTGCTACTGCTCTTCCCTTCTCTTCATTAGGCTATTGCATCCCCTTTGAGGTAACTGCATGTTTCCAGTACAGCCATGACTGTGATATTTGGGTGCTGTCTTAAGCAGTGATTTCAGGGTCGCCATTAGGATTCTGTATGCCTGGATCTCTTTGTTCTGTTTCCCTCAGTTCTGAAATGTAGCTCCCTACATGCAAACAATATAGAAATAGAAAATGTGTGACTGGTTTTGCCCATTATTCCAATTTACAAAGCTTGGCTCCCTCCCAAAAGGCATCATTATAAACATACTGCTGGTGCAAATGTGTAGGCAGGTAGATGCAGAAAGAAGAAAGTCAAATGACATACTCAGCCAAATATTGTTTATGTTTATGATGTGTTCAAAACTATTCATTCAGCTGAATTTAATGTCAGAAATTTATCTAAAAAATACCCCTGTAATATGAACAGTCAATTAGGAGACTGGACTAAATTTAACTCTAGTCCCAGTATCATACAATCATTAAGCCAAACATTTAATATTGGATAGTTTTGTATTAGGCAAGCATTAGTCTTTGGATTTATTTTCAAGCTGCTATTTTATTGACATCACAGTGAGGGATTTTATTTATATCTGACATTGCGGAGGGAGGGGGTGTTTGGGTTTGGGGGTTTTTTTCCTCTTCATAAATGCTTTTAAAATAGGTTGTAAGATTCTGTAGTCAGCTACAGAGGCAAATTTGCTGAGGGTTTGTGGTTTGGGCTATGTTTTTAACCAACCAGGTTTCATGCTTCATATATTTTTGCATGGAGCTAACTATATCAATATCAATATCTATCAATAAAAAAGGACTGGCAGGTTAATTAATATGTGAATTCTGGGTCTTGTAGCACTGTCAAATTACTGGACTTTATAACAAAATTGGAAAAATAGTTTTCTATGTAGTGCTGACAACTCCTTAACTGAGTTTATAATTTGATATTATGACTGTGTCAGTAAGAAGAGCTTGGATGGTCTAATAACTTAATTTTTTTTCCAAAGTAAACATATCTAACTGAGGGATCCTCTCATTCCACGTCCTAGCGACATGCTAAAATGTAGGAAATAACTCTTCCCCTACCACCTCCTGGCAAATACTCCACACAGCAGTTTTAGTAATCCTCATGTCCTAATGAAACACCTCTTCTGGTTTTCTTTCCCTTTTATTATCTTAAAGTGTTCATGTCAGTAAGACTAAAAATATAGCTGTGGTTAATATGGTTGAGACTTGCATGGTTTTGCCGTGTTATTAATCAAAGTTGAAAGCCTGGAAAAAAATAAATGTGAGGGATTTGTGCAGCTGTTTGTGTGGTAGATAAGTTACTAGTCTGTAGTCTCTGGGATCACAGTTTGCTATTAATTTGGTTTAATATTTGATGCCCTTAGTGAACAATATTTTATAGTAAAATACAGTCATAAGCTTTTATAATCTACTCAAATTTGAAACCTGCAATTGTCATAATAATTATCTTTTGAAAGACTGGACCAGGCTACTTCATCCTAGAGGCTGAAATGCTTTGACACAGTAGCCCTCAAATATAAGTACTGAGGTCAAGAAAAATTAGGATCTTGGATGAGCACTGTGGAATTAGAGATGCTGTGGCAGTGTCCAAACTGAAGGAAATTACACAGCTAGCCAGCCAGATGGAAGTATCTGCGACTACCTTATAGAGGTAGTCCTATTTGAGGGGTTTCTTTGGTTTGGCTTCTAGTTTGTTTTGGTTGGGAGGCTGTTTTTACATTTCTAATCCAACTGAAAAATAAGATCTCTAGGAAATAAATGGTAATGTAGTTTGGACAAGTAGAAGACAAATGTTAAAAAAAGTACCTTTTGTATTTTATTCAACTATTTATTAAGTCTCTCTTATATCTAGAATTTTGAGATATAAAACTGAAAAGTGCTTAAAAAGAAGAGTGTTATTTACATAACTGCATTACTAGGGGATATGATTTTCAAAATTAGAATATTCATCCTAAAGAAAGCAGGCATGGCTGTTAGGAAGGTCTAACTAGAAGATAAATGTCAGTGTGTTCAAAAATTAAAAAGAAAAGTAATAAACATCATTCCAGTAGTCTAAAGGACAGTTTCTGAAACATTTTTACCTCATTAAACAGGGAAGTGATTTTATAAATAGAGATTAACTGAATTCAAAGGGGTTAGAGTAAGTGGGAGAAGTTACTAGCCCATTTTAAGAAAAAGATCTGATTTCTCACAATGAGGGTACAATATACTATTTAAGTAGCTCCTGCATTTATATTACCAATTCATTGGATACAGAACTGTAATCTCTTCTATATGTAGTTAATGGTTATATGTGACAATACACTAAGACATTGAAAATGTATTTTTAAGCCGTTCAACTTGTAAATACATCAAGCACAATATCATTATCATAATAAGATCTTCCCAAATTATCTCATTTTTTAAATAAAATTGAAATATAAAGAAAAACAGAAGAATAAAGTAAAAGATTGATTACATGTTTATCTCATGTACTAATTTATAAATCCTTTCAAAGCACCTACATATTAAACCAAGGAATAACTAAATGCTGCCACCAAAGTCATTTGTCAAGTAAAAATTATTTAGAGTTAAGGTAAGTAATTCATGAACCCAAGTTGTAATATGGGTTGAGTATTTTAGATCCCATAGAGCAAAACAAAAGAAATATCTGTATATGCCACATACAAATGCACAGAGTGCTTCTAAGAAGACCTTTAGCATATGTTTCTTCCATTATATTCAGTGCCATTGTATATCATGTTCCCAGCAGCTGAGGAATAATATATATGAACTCCAGTGATTTGGCAAACTATGCAATTTCATTTATGGGCCTTTCCAGGATTATGAAAAATCTCAAGAATACATTTACTTACACAGCATCAACCCAACAAAGGAATGGAAATTTCCAGCAGTGGATCCTTTATAATGCTCTTTGTTTAGGAAAAGCTACCCCAAGCCACTGTATCTTGGAGACGATGCACCCTCATGCTTTGGCCAACTCCAGCTCCCACTGCCTCACAAGGAGGTCTCTTCACACTTCCCTCCCTCTCCCAGCCACGCCGTGGGCCCTGTGAGGGCTCTCCATGTGCAGCCCCAGCCACGTAGGATCCATCCCATCTCAATCCAGCCCGTGGTTGCTCGGAAAGCAGAGCCATGTCCTAGGAGTGCCAGGCTTGCACCCTCTTGGAAGGGATGCAGTGGAGCATCCTGTTGGCATGGGGCTGTATGGGCCTCCATCAACTCACAGGGATTATATTGAACTTTTTAGGACATTATATCTCAGGGCTTTATGTGGAGCTGGGATTAAGGGAGCAGCCCAGCTCCCTGCTCTCCTAGCCCAAGACAGGCTGCAGATCTTTGAGATGCCACCAACTAAGCAACACTCCTGGAGCAACACTTGAAGCACACAGTTCTGTTGCTGCTATGCCTCTGAGCATGCTGGGCTACAGCACCGATAGCCCTCCCTCTGAGAACACTAGGCATTTGCTGTCAAACACTAGGCATTTGCTGTCATTTATGTTAATTAGAAAATGTATATTCCTTCCACTGCAGAGTGGAAGATTCAAGAATTTGTGGTAAATTGCCACCTTTTGGAGCTTTGGCATTAAGAAGTATAGGCTTAGGGGCATCTCCATGAAAAGATGAAAAATGCTGGTGGTATTTAAGCATGGACCACTGTTATGTTGTTTATCTCTTTAAAAAGAGTCCAAGTGAAATATTAATGTGAAAACTGATTAATAAATAGAGATTGAGAGAGCTCGTATTAGTACTCAAAGTTTCTTTTAAAAGTTTTAGTATTTGAAAAATACTAGTAGTTTAGAAATGTGTTTTGTGTCACAGTTGAAGGTTTTTCACTTAGAAAGGTCCATCCAGGGGCAAATTTTGAACCTTTACAAAAGAGCAGAAGGTGCTGTATCGGCTAATTGCTTGTGCTGTACTAGTTCCTACACTGGTGCAATCAGTCCTGAGGGAGTTATGCCAGGTGGGGAGAGAAGGAGACAGATTTTACTACATGGGGCTGCAAAAGCTTCTAAGCAGGGGAGAAACTCATACAAAACATTTTCTTGCCAACTTCCCCCCATCTCACTCCTCAGCGGGCATTCAGTGTCTCTTCATCTGTTTTCCTCCACTCATTAGGGACCCATGTCCAAAACACAGAGGGAGTGAGATTTGGGTGGCACTCTGATATTTTCCACAGGGCAAAGTTTCTCCATGAGCCTGGTGCAGGAGAGATGCTGTGGCCCTCCATGGCCTTTCTACCCAGAGGGTAGCTCCTGAAGGAGAAGGCTCCTCCTGTCCCAGGGGGCACAGGCCCTGCAGAGGGCACAGGATGGCACCTCTCTGGGTTCTTCTTCAGCAAGGCACTACCCCTCTATTCCTGTTAGCTCAAGGAGGTGTATGTGGCGTCTCAGTGAATGTCCTTGCTTTTGTAAGGGCCATGCTGTGTTGGCATGTTCCCAATGCAGGCAATTCTTTGTTATGAGCATGGAGTGGGAAGACATCCATCACTGCAGACACCTGCCCATTGTCATGCCAAAACCTGCTCTTCACCAAGCAACACACTGAGGCAACTACCTACCTCCAAAAGCCATCTTTAAAAAGCATTAACAAGCATTCATGAGCCTCATTTCAATTTCCAAATCAGGATCTAACTAAAATTGTAATGTTCTGACCAGATGGCTCTTTTTAAGGCTTACTGAGGGATTTCAGAAGCCCATACAGCCAAAATATTGTTTTGGTTAATTTAAGTAGCGGCATTCTTGCTGCCTTTTTCACTCCTCTTTGTGCTAGCCAGCTTTTTCAGGGACCTGGAGAGGCGCTCTGTCAGCTGAAACAGAGAATCACAGTAAAAAATGGCTGTTCAATCGTATTCAGAAAATTAATCTGAAATTAGAAAAAACATAGAATACAAAAATATGGGCAATTCCATTCTTGTTGGCAGAACGAGCTTCATTATAATTTTTTTCAACTCCATTGTATTTTACAGTTACCTTTCCCTTCAGTATCAAATGCCTTTTGTGTGTCCTGTAGTAATTTACTTTCAGATTTAATTTTCTAATTTATATGTAACAAATTGCTTCCATTTGTAAAATAATAATAATAAAATAAGCCTCAAGTTAATTCTAAATTAGTTAATTAAGGGCATCTGAGAATACTAAGGCCTTAATATTAGTTACTTTTCACTTTTCCATATAATAACCATGATGCTCACTATGGGAAAAAAATGCATTATTGGATAGGCTGTTTGTCCAGGAGGCTGCTTTTGTGCTATAAAATGAAGATTTGCTTGGCAGCAGCAAGTATGCTCTTTAGCATTCTTCCATTCCCAATACATTATAAGACAGAGAATGAAAACCAGGGGAGCATATTCCTGATTTCTGGAACTTTCACCTGTTTCTTTAATTTTATTGTTTCCTACTGTAGAGGAGCACACAGGAAGCAACAACCACAATGAGAAGGTAACTAAAGAAAATTCAAAGACAGTAATAAAAAATCCTTAATGTCTGCTTTTCATTCAGGGATTCTAAATAGGTTGTTTGCTCAGTGAGCGGGAGAGACCTGGGTGGCCTAAGGAGTCTCTGGAGCTGGACCAAGCAGGATCCCCAGGCCCATCCCAGCTGGAAGGGCTGTTCCCAGTGGTCCAGGCAGCTTGGGGACTCTAAGAGGGAAAAACAGCTTGTCTGGTTCACACAGCAGGGCAAGACCTTTATATATGTGCTGGGAAAATAATGTCAGGTGGAGAAGAAGTGAAGGACCTTGTAGGTTCTTGTTCTTCATCTTTCCTGTCCTACTGTGGACTTGAAGGATCACAAAGTTCTTCCTACCTGTTGAGCTTTAGAAAGAGTTTCTTCTGTTAGAATTCTTGTACTGCTACTTAGGAGTTATTTGAGGCAAAAATCAATCTCTGTTTCCTGTTACTCTTTCTTTCTCGACCTTTTGTGTCCTTCCATCTGCTCCTAGAGGTAGAAGCCTATCTCATATGAACAGGCTTGCTTCTGGCATTACAAACTGATTTATCCTCTGAACTCACTGACTACTTCTAGTAGTGTGAAAGTTTGCACTGGCAAAAGGAAACAAAAGCTAGTGATATTTAATGTTTTCTTCATATCAACAAAATGGTTTACTGGTGTTGATACTTTGCAGAATTCCCTCCCCATCCATCCTTCAACAGATCACATATACTCATTTAGTATCTCCTCTTGCCAAAAAGATATCTTTGACAAATCTTTTTAGGGATCATTTATTTTCCCCAAAGATTTTGTGTACAAGGGTCTTTCCACCCATAACGTTGCTATAGAAAAGGAGCAAATGTGAAAGAGTTCAAAGGAGAAGATATGGAAATACATAGCCCAAAAAGCTCTGTCCATGTAGCTCATTGTCTGTGAAGTCTTCAGTTTGTCGTATGTGACTACACTAGTCATTTGGGCATTTCCTACCTACTGCAAAGATGCTAAAAGACAATTATAGTCATCTGTCAGTTTCCTCTGGGGGCAGAACAGGCCTGGGCAGAAAGGAGAGGCAGACATTATTTTGTTATAATCTGGAAAACATGCTCAGTTGACCCAGATATCATTGAACACCTCCTAGCATCTTTCTAATGCTTGGAAGTTCATTACAAGAAGGTGCAGTCATGAGCCAGCTCTTTATGACAGCTCTTTGGCTAAAATTTGCTGAAGAAAAAAATTAATTAAACCCACATTCAGCACCTTCACAGTTGTTAGCTTATTTCCTACTCTTGACTTCCCCAAAAATATGGTCTCAACCTTCTGTTTCAAGAGAAATCATTCCTTTGTACTCAGGATAATCACTCCTCCCCCAGGCACAGACCCAGCGCCATTTGCTGCAACCAGGACTCTTTTCTCTTTTGTTCATTACCTGCAAGCAAATTCAAGCATTCTTTTTAAGCCCCAAAGCAAAGATTTCCAAATTTCCTCTGCAGGGAGTCACTTAAACAATGTGTGTTTTCATTAATCCTAGGGGAATTATCTTCCTGAATGCCATGCTGTTTAGGGGGAGGCTTTGCCATCCACCTGCTCTCGTCCCTCCTCGGAAAAGTAAATCTGCTGTTCTTGCAGAACGTAAAACTCTTATTTCCTTATAACAGCTAATATCATGCAGGATTGGAGATAGTGTTCTCAGAACCAAGCAGATTTTAATAGGTTTATTCCTTGTATTTTTGGTGTCTCCAAAAATACATGAGTATTTTTGGTATTTAAGGTCATAAGTAGACCTTTGGGTTTCAGAAGTGGGCAAGCCACTGTATTACCATGGAAAAGGACTAGTGTTTCTCAGATACTTGTGGATCAAAGATTTCTTGCATCTGTAGATTTGAGGGTACTTTTCTATACAGGTTCTCTGTTTCCCCTAGTAAGGAGGTATGCAAGGTTTGCCCTGCCCAGCTGGCATCACCCTGTCCTGCTCATTTCCATTTAGCCTGGCATCTGCCCATGAATGCTAACACAGGTCACAGGGGTTGGAAGGGGACTTACATAATTACTTATTTACACAATGGCTGTATTCACACACAGCCTCTGGCCCATGTTGCCAGAGCAGTGTGAGAGCTCTGTTTGACTCACGACATCTCCTAATGATGAAGGGAGTGGAGGAGAGAAGAGTGGCTGGCTTGTTGGTCCACACATGCCTATTTTCCCCAAGGTCTAGATGCACATCCTCTCAGAAGGCAGCCAGGTAGAACAAGGAGAAAACTTTACTCCACACATTCTTTGCATGGATTTTGTCTGCGAAGGAAAGCATTGCGAGCTAAATTGTTGAGAAAAGTAATTGGGGGAAGGGGTAGGGGGATAACTAACAAATCTTTATCAGTGGGAAACTATTTTTAACCCTGTGATAGCTGTCAAAGGACTTCCCTCATTTGTGAGATTACTTGTCTTCCACTCAATAGTTACCTAACTAGTGACAGAGGGTTTTTTTGGCAATTCCATAAGCCTTAGATAACCTATATCTTATACCTATACTTAATTAAAAATTCAGCAGCAGGTGCTTTCTTGTCCATATTGCAATTTCTTGGAACATTACCTTTTCATGCTTTTCCTTTTCTTCCACTGGCCTGACTACCCAGACTCTCCCCCATGCCAAAGCCTTACTTACTCAACAGGGTCCCCTAGCACCACCAAGCCTGCCATCTAAATATCCTGACTAGATTTCCCAAGTAAACTGCTTTTGAAAAAGTTCGCTGTCTCTACACAGTGGCCTAGGGCATATGCTGACATATTCTGGCACACACAACAAATTAATCTAGCACTATTGGCTATATTCAATTCCTTTTTTTTTTTATTTCTGCTGTATACAAGCCACAGTCTTAATGTAACATCTATAGATATCTTAAAGAAAATCCTGGCCTCTGCTACATGGGAGTTAAAGTTGTTGGCTGCATGTATGATGAGACCAAGGCACCACATCAAAGGTTTATTAGCAAAGGCTTGCCAGTGATTGAGGTAATGAATAACAACAGCAGTGGCTCCCAAAACAGTGCACCGAGTTCTTACAACTGATGCTTATATTTGGAGTCCTATCTGCCAACAAAGAGGGAGTTGGTAGACTTTTTGGAATTTCCCGGAGTTATTTATTATTTCGAAATTTATATACTTGCTATGCATTAGTAAAATTAGTCTTCATGTTCAGTACCAATGTAGGTGATTAATAGATTACAGTGGTCTAAGAAGTGAGGGTCTGCAGTAACCCTCTTATTGAGCACATGGCAGTCATCAGGGTGGATATGGTTAGAGGTACAGATAAACACAGATGGAGCAAATGCTGAGGAAAAACCCACAAGCATTCCCAGGTGCAAGAATACATCTAATTCTTCTATCTTGTTAACCAAAGGGGACTATCTTATCTGATCACTGTCCCACATGTCCCAGAACAATTATTATTTTACTGTAATTAACTCAAGTACTTTAATCCACAGCTCAGAGATAATTGTGTCACATTACTATGTGGTGCCTTAAATGTTCTGTATTACGATGGTTTTATCCTGTTCATTTCTCTCCTTAACCTAAGGAAACAAAACATTAAAAGAGTAAAACCCCACGTAACATTGTATATTATATAAAAAGGTTTCAGGACATATGAAAAAGTATAAAACTTTACATTCCTTGATCTTCTAGAAAAACATGAAGGGTATCTCACCTGTCCATCCTCTATTTTAGTCAAGGTCAATGTATTGATCTCATACATTTACCAAGCTCTTACTTATTCCCAAAAGTTTCACAAAGCAAATATTCCTAGATACTGAACCACACAGACACACACAAAAAGAGGAGATCTTCATGTTTCAGGAAACATTGCATTAATATGTTCGTCTTTTGGCCAAGTCAAATAACAGACCATCACTGAGACTCTTTCTGTGACTTGATACATGTAATTTCTTACAGGTAAAGGAAATCTTTAAGGATGACATACAGATATGAAAAGAGCCATGTCCAAGATCCATGGCAACATGTGGTCAGGGTTGTCTCCTAATTTGTCACAGGGCCCTCAATTATGCATTGAACTTTGCTAGATCTGAGCTGGGTTTGATAGTGGCTGCATTTATCCAGAAGGAAGTTCATAGGATAGAAACATAAGGTCTGCCAAACTGATATGATACAAAGTTTCGTTCTGCATCTCTTTAATTGCTCCACAGATACCTGGAAATTTATTGCATTAGTTAGTTTTACGGCACAGCTGGATTTGCCTCCCGCTCTCATGAGACTATATCTTCATCTTTTGATCTCTGAAAATTACTGTTCTCTATCAACTCCACCTAAACACTTCTCTTGTCTGTAGGCTGGATCTTTTTATCACCTGGGGCTGACCATTTTCAATTCTCTTTACCACAACTATCCTTATTTGCCATTACCTTCTGAAACAAACAAACAAACAAACAAAACCAGCACCCCAAAAAACACCCCCAAAACCTAGCAGCTTCCTATAATTTTAATTCCCTTGTGGCTGTTTTCTATGTTTGCCAAGTCTTCTCTCTTTCCATTCTCAAAGCACTTTAGGACATATTGAAATTCGAAGTAAAGGTGTTAAGACCTTACTCAGCATGACCTGCATCTTGTATAAATTGCTGTTACTTTTTAAAAGCGTTACTGTTCTAACACAGCATTAAATGTCATTGGGAATAATACTACATAGTTCCTGGGGTATGTGGCAAAATTCACTGTACTGGTCCTGCATCATCCAGCCTGGAGAATGTGATCTGATACAAGAGACAGAGATGGGGAAATGTTGACATGGTGCGCTCTGTGGACAGCTGCAGTAGCCAGACAGAGAGAAGAGCTAGATGAGTCTGCTGCCTTTCTTTTACTCTGCCCTTACAGAGCTATCCAGAAAGAAATACCTCGAGTATTTCCTTACTTGTCAGTCAATTTGAGAAGGACCCTTAGTTAGTCTGCATGATGACCCAAATGGGAAACGCTGCCTGATCACTTTTTTCCTTGATTCCTCCCTAGTAGTCTGACCTGACAGAAGCATAGAGTGATCAGGTTGAGGAAGCACATACAAAGCACATGCAAATACAAAGCCCTCTGCTGAGTTGTGCTGCTTTCACAGCTGTACAGTGTAGACCAGCCAAAGTGCCTTTACAGCTCCCATACATTACAGACTGGTGAGTGCCAAAGTCACACTGTTTCTCAATAGGGCTTTCCCTTCAGCACATTCACTGTGTGGCTGCATGAAGGATGGTACTGGATAGGTACAGCGGAATATGTGCTGCATTGCTTAAAACAGGGGCAGAGTCTTTGGCCCACAGAGCCACCCATTCCTCAGAAAGGCTGCACTTCCAGACTGCTGCCTGGTGAATTCTGTAGTTGTTCTCCATTCCCCCACTTTTGATCCAACCGGAGCTACTTGCACCCATACACCACGTTAGCCAGAGGCTGCCCCCACCATCTGTGGCTCTGCCTCCTGGACGCTCCTCCTCCCAGCTTCTCCATCAGCCTGTACCTGGAGGGATTGGCCCTTCACAGGGCTGGTCTGACATGTTTGATTAGCCTGATGACACAGTCCCTTTACAGGTTTCTGAAAAGGCTTCCAACAGAATGACTTATAAGGCTACATGGCAAGCAGGAACCACAGCCACCGAACACAAAGGATGCAAACCCCAGCCCTATACTACCCTCCTGCCATTGTTCCCATTCATGCTACAAGCTTCCTTAAGAACAGACCTTTGGAACTACTGGAAATCTAAATACAGGCTGGAAGTGTGAGATTGTTGAGAAAATTAGCCAAAAAGAAAATTTAGATCTATGACTAAATTAATACCCAGATTAATGCTATCAAAGCAAATGGTGTTTATAGAAAGTCTTGTTTTCTTTATATTCATGAAAGAGAAAATCAAAAGAATGCTAAAGGCAAATTTCATCTCGTAGAATTGGAAAAGAGAGCATGGGGACAAAGCTGTAATTACTGGTATTTCCTATCTGTTGAAACCTGTGGGTGGAAAGAGAGTCAGTGAATAGAGTATATTCAATGGCATTAAAATTGGTTTCTTTTTCTGGACTTTAGCTCAACGTTGCAAATTAGCATCAAGAAAATAAGCCTCAGAGTGAACAGGCAGAAAAGCCAACTTCATGTTACCCTTTATTGTTAAAAAAGAAAAAAAAAAAAGAAAAAAAGCGCATTTTTAATTTCAAAAAATCAGATCCTAGCAACCCAAAGTACAGATGCACACTGACAAGCAGGGAACAAACAGCACTTCTCACATGTTTCAGTGTTCATGTGTCCACATACACAGTTATTCTGATTTCCTTTATAAACATGTTATTTTAATGAAGAGAGAACAAGCATGCGGTCTAATTAACTCTTGCTTTATAAAAAAAGACATTCTGACCCAGATTCACCGTACTACAACTTAGGCACCTTGCAGAGGTATCTGACTTCAAATCATCCTGTGCCTAGTCAGTGGAAGGCCCTCCCAATAAGACACTCCCAATCATGATTCGGACCCCCAGAGATCAGAATTGATATTTCTAGACACCCATCTCTTTCTAAAAACTATTGCTGGTGCTTAGGATAACTGTGCTTCTAAGTCACAAAACTGGGAAGGACAATTCCAGGCCTCAACACTGTCATCACATATGCAAATTTCTCCTGCAAGCAATAGCTGTTACTGAATTAGCTTTACTCTTTACTTTGCTACTAAATTGTTACTGAATGCCTATAGAAAAAAAGGCACAATTAGAATGTTTTTCTTACAGTTAAAAAAATGCATCTTGCAGTTTGAGATCCCTGCATAGACCTGAATTATCCTGAATAAATCCTATATAATAAAATGTTTACTTAGTTCCCACTTTATTTTCCCAACAGTTAATAAATTGAATAGCTTGAGGCTGCATTTTCTGTAAAGGTTTAAAACTAAAACTAAACTGAAAATGACTGATATGTAGCTAAAATAAAAAGTGGTGTATTATTAATAGAAATAATAATATTAAAATTCGTTTGTTGGGGTAAGGTAGGATTACCTGGTTGCTCTGTAAACAAGAAATTTGAGTATTTCTGTCAGTCCCATTATTCTCTGAACCTACCTAAAATATTTCAAACTACAGTAGGAAAATCTACTTTGAATAAAATAGTAGTTTTTACTACTAGGTTTTCAGTGGCTTTAATAAGTGGCCTTTTCTTACATGCAAAAACAATGATTTGTATTACATTACTGTTTAAGGTGGATTTTTATCTTAACTATTCCAGAATGCGGTTTAGTATTAACATTGCTTCAGTTGAACTAGATATGCCACTGGAGCAACACATTTCCTAAACATTTTTGTAAAAAAGTTATATTTTCACTTTATTTACTAGAGTCCTCTATTTAATGATTATGAAGCCTCAAATGAAAACCAGAAAAAAATCTCCTCTACATTTCTCTCACTGTGTGTGCACAGACACATATGCTGCTATCATTCTTACTCTGTTCTTGGTTTGCCTTGCTCACTGTCACATCTAAGGCCAGCCTGTGATCCCATATTGATTGCATCAGGACATTAAAAGGGTGCACAGTGCTTCACAGAGATGCCCGACACAATGTGGCCAGGTCCTCAGTTCTGAATTCTTCAGAGAGGAGATTGCATCTTTGTTTTTTTTGGTTTATTTGGTTTGTTGGGATTTTTTCAATATGTCAAAGTACTATTAGAATTGCAAATAAGATTTTTTTTTGTCTACTAACTTCAGCATAACTTCAGCATGTCTTAATGAAGAGTTTTGTCTTTCAAATCCTACCTCAGTAACACGTGTGGATTAAAGTATCCAAGAGAGCAAGTCAGGTTTGGCCCTATTTAAAAGGTGTCTTCTGTTTAAAATTTAACTATGATTAATAACTGTTTTAAACTTGTCATCACGGTACCAACAAAAATCCTTAGGAATACAAAGTGACTTTTGAAACCTGTCCTGGCTCTCTGGTCGTGCTGCTGAGGCACACTGAGTAGTCCTGCATCCATCTGGGGAAGTTCCCTCTATGTGGTGCTCAGATGGGCTTTCCCTTGGCTCCCGAGCAGATTTGGGCAACATTATTGCACCACCCACTTAGTTTTTTTAAAGTTTTCATCCCAGCCCCTGGCCCTCAGCATAGGCCCAACCTATCTTCAGCACCAGAGACCCAATGGAGAGTTGCAACAACCTCCGCGAACCTCCAAGTAAAGGAAACTTCCCTCCATTCCGACAAATGCCCATTGCTGTTTCCTGACAAAGATAATGTTTCTGGCTTTGCTCTCTGCGTGAAGGCAGTTTCACACTGGCCCTGTGGCACAGCCCTGGATGGATGCTGGAGGAGGGGAGCAGAGCTGCCCCCCAGGTGCTGTGTCTGCCATCTCTCCACAGCTGGCATGCACGGCCTCACTACTCTTGGCCCTCAACGTTTGTCAGCTAGAGAGGCTGAAACAGGCTGGCTGCACACTGGGCTTCTCTTTTCTCTCTCTTTTTGCCTCCTCTTTGGAGCGCTTCTTGCCTTCCGCATTTCTTTAAATGCACTTGCCCCGTCTCGGTTAGTTTGTCTCCTAAAACTTGTTCAGAATTCCTGTGGGACCTGATGTTTCTTGGCAAACGGATGTGTTTTTAAAGAGCTAGACAAGCCAACTACAATTTCCAGAGGTCTCTCAGGAAGTTTACATTCTTTCTTTTCCAGGGAGCGTTTACTTTCCATGGGAGCATGATCGACATGCCATTACTGAAGCAGGCACAGAACATTGTTACGCTTGCCACAGCCATCAAGAAAAAATGAGCTGGTAAATGAAGCTCTCGCCATGGGGCCTCAGTAGCTGTTTTAAAAGATGACTATAATACTTGGAGGGTGGGGGTGTGGGGGGGGAATTAAAGATGTCAAGCTTAAGCAGAAATTAATTTCCATTTTGCAGATCTGTCATAGTTTGCTTGCCAGACTAGCTAATTACGAAAACTATTCCTGACTCAAACCACAGCTCATTTCTGCATGGCCCAGTGATGAAGTTACATCACCAACTATGTGTCATCACGGCAGTTGCTACAAACGTGGAATTATGACATCACTGAAGGTGAAAGGCAAAATATAAACTCAGAACTCTATTAAAAGAGCAGATGAAAACTGATGCCATCGCTTCTGTTTCTATTTGTGCTTCTTCCTGCTCCAGTGCAGAATTCCCAAGGGCAAAACTTCGAATAATTATGCACCAGTTGAAAAAATTGCAATGAAAATCTTTACTCTGTGTGAGTTTTGCATCTCCCCCACCCCGCATACCCTCTTCTGTAAATGTGCAACAGCCATTAAAAATACTACTCCGGCAATGCAGGACTCTTGACTTTTTTCTCTGTTTTTAAGTGGTGGCTATTCAGAGAGTTTCCTCCTGGAAGCATCCAGCCCGGGAAGGGTTGGACGGCAATAAACTTGTAGTTTTCGAAGACACAATGCAGCAGAACTCGTGCATATGGTTTCGAGTCAGATTTACATCACATTAGGGATACGGCTACAGATCATGTGGGCTGTGTGGTTAACGGGCTTAGTAAAGCTGTTTTGAAGAGGTTAACCCAGCTTGTAGTAAGGGTAAATAAACATAACAACCAGGCATTGTCCTCTATTCAGCATGTACTCTTATATGGAGGGCTAAAGGGTATTGAAGCTGCAGAGGATCAACTTGTGGTTGCCAGAGGACTCCAATGAAGTTTGAAACACCAACAATCAGAGATTTTGTTTCTGTTCCTCATTAAATCATGAGCTTTTGT
This sequence comes from Neodrepanis coruscans, assembly GCA_013400695.1. Taxonomy (NCBI): domain Eukaryota; kingdom Metazoa; phylum Chordata; class Aves; order Passeriformes; family Philepittidae; genus Neodrepanis; species Neodrepanis coruscans. The sequence continues at coordinate 17,666 of VYZS01051419.1, read as the reverse complement.
GCTCAGACTATGAACGACTGTTCTTTAAGAAATTAACAGAATGGGAAGTTTTAAACTATGCACCAACCTTTTCATGACCTACACAGCAGCAATGCTGCTGCTCTTAGACAAACACTGCGGGGAAGGCTGTTCAGTTTATTTAAAATTGCAAATAGAAAACAGTTGTTTTTTAGTTTCATTTCTCACTACCTCCATAGCCATTTCACATATGGAGCCACAGTGCCCTATTCCTCCCCGTCTCCTAGCTTAGTGTGGTTCCCCTCTGTCTCCGAGCAGCGATTTCAATAATTTCGGGTTATTTGGGTTTAATTAAGGGAGAGGAAAGGGGGGCAGTAAATACCCCACCGACCGGCCCGCATGGAAGCAGCGAGGAGAGGGAGCACGGGGGCGGCGGGTGCGCCTCTCCGCGGACCCCCGGGAACGGCGGGGCCCGGCCCGTGGAGCGGGAGGGCCGCCTCCTATCCCGCTTCTCCTCCGGGGCGGCCCGGAGGGCGCGGGGGCGGGGGGCGCCCGCCCCCGCACACACTTCCCGCAGCCTCTCCGAGGAGTTTTGGAATGAGCAGCGTGGGCCGACTCACCCCCTCCCTCCACCCGAGTCCCGTCCGAGGGCGCTGCGCCGGGGGATCCCTTACAGCGCGGGGACCTCCGGGCTAATCTGATTAATTAAAGACTACCTGCTTATATTGCAACTCCCCACCCCCGTGCGTTTCAGGACACCCTCCGTTATTAATTCCAAGCTGACTAAACTACGGGCAGCACTATTAAAACATTATCAGAACTAATGAGAAACAATTACTTAGGAGATGAGCTGGGACGAGCCGGAGCCGGGCACGCGAGTCGTTATCCCCGCAGATTACGTTAATAAATCATCAGGTGCACGGCAAGGTGACGGCGAGGCCTAGCGCGGGGGATGGAGAATAAGATATATGAGATAAAGGTTGGTTGCAGTTAGGGTTTTTTGATTTATTTGGGTTTTTTTTTTGGGGGGGGGGGGGGTTGACATTTTTTCATTAATCTCAATAGGATGAGTGTGGTGTAGATGGTTTTATTCCCTTAATGCCGCGCCGGAAGGAGACTAGGGGTGGAGGAAGGAGGATTTCCAGAAATAATATCTTCATTGTTTTACTGAAGTCTTAATGACAAGGCGTGACAAACCCGCGGGAGCTGCGCGACCGCGCAGAGCAGCGCGGGGGGCGGTGGAGGCGCCCCCGCCCCCGCCTGTGCTCGCCTCCTCCTCTCCCTTGTCAAACTGAAGTAATATTCATATACTCTCCTTGAGGTGTTTACGCGCACCATCCCACCTCCATAGCTGACTGCTTAAGGAACTTCACGACCCGTATGCGGAAAAATCGAATATGCCAACAAAATGCTGGACGTATTCAGATTTTTCCTTAAATTTCCCTGCCACCCACCCCTCCATCAAAAACTCCTGATTCCATTTAATAGCCTTAACGATTTTTGTTTTATCAAAAATAAAATCCGATTTATTTCGTTTTTCCGTTTACTTCCCGAAGCTTTTAGTGATTTTCCGGCTTTATTCTTTTCCTCTTTCTTTTTTTTTTCTTTCTTTTTCTTTCCCGCCTGGTGCTAGGCAAGCAATTGATGAAACAAAACAGATTATAAGATTAGCAGCAGGATTTTGTGCATATTAATGATAGGAAAGGGCACCGAATGGGTTTGTAATTGCAGATCTTGCGCTTGGGATTGGGAACTGTAGCCCTGCTACAGCAAAGACCCCCCTGTGAGGTTTTCACATTGGAACTTAGGGGAAAAGTGAAAAAGTAATTACCAGAGCACAACACTGAAATGTTAAAGCACTTATTCTTTCTTTCAGCGTTCTGTTTTAAAGGGGGAAAACGGGCAANTCTTAAGAGATCTTTTTCAAATCTCAGAGATATATAAAGTCTTACCAAAAAGAATGTTAGTTGAGATGATGTGCAATTCATGTACCTTCTGGGAAGTAAAATGAAAACTAGAAGGCAATTGGCGTTTTTTTTTTTTTTTTTTTTTTAATTCTTGCAATTATTTAGCAAGGCATTTGCTCCTGAACCGACCATCCAGGCAGCAGAAAAGGGGGAAGGGAAGGCAGGGAGACCTCGAGAACACAGGGGCATTGCGCCTGTAAGATTTGAAGCAAATATCTCCAGGAAAGCTGTTCAAAGCTGCAGCTGAAAATTTAGAGATGTTTTTGTGGTGTGGGTGTTTTTGGGTGGGTTTTTTTGTTTGTTTGTTTTGTTTGGTTGGCTGGTTTGGTTTGAGTTTTTGGGGGGGAAGTTAGTTTTGTTTTGAAATCGAGGCTTTAAAGGAAAAGATTGTTTTGATTTCCTCTTCGACTCAAGCATCAAACGGTATTTTAGCAAGGGATGCATTTCACAACCACAAATCCCTTCCAGGATCGGCGTATAAGTAATCGTATCGGCGTATACTCGATAAGTAACCTGACACTGAATTTTAACTCTTATTAAGGGTTTCTCCTTGTTTCTTGAGCTGCATCAGTCCCCCTCCTCTGAGCTTACTCTTCCTGAACTCTGGATTTGCGTTTCAAACCCAGCGCTCCTTTACTGACCTTCCTAATCTTTCTCTCCCGTGATTAACAGCCAAAAATGGCTTAGCTTTAATGGCACCTACTCGCGCGTATTGTTTTAATTCTGTTTTCAACGGAAAATCAATTTATCTGGTGGAAATTACACTGTGAAAACTTTTTTTTTTTTTTTTTTT
>VYZS01051419.1:1207-14921 GCA_013400695.1 Neodrepanis coruscans | reverse complement strand
TTTTTTTTTTTTTTTTTACGACGCAATAAAACGGAATATCTGCTCCTTAGGCAGTAATTTCTGATTTCGAATTGGAGGGGAAAGGGAGGCCGGGGGCGGGAAAATAACTTTGACCGCATTTCATCCTTCCCATCGCTCAACCCTCTTCTGCCGTTCTCATCTCCTTCTAAGTTCAGAGCACGGCAAAGTCCCGGGGCAGGGCTAGTTTATAACTATTTTAAAGATTAAAAAAAAAAAAAAAGTGGGAAGAAGGCAATAAAAGCCCGTCCAGGCAAGTGTATTGTTTTCTATTTTCCCCGGTTGCTGGAGCTGAGGAGACGCGCACCCCGTAGAACGGAGCCCCGAGGAGCAGCGCCCGTCGAGACGGGGGCGAGTTGCGAGTTGAAGTGATGACATTTGCACGGTGCCTGTAGGTGGGAGGGGTGTCCTTCTTACCCGGGGTCGAGAAGCTGCCAGCAGGACCGGGAACGGCAGGAGGAGACCCCTGCAGCAGCCCGCACTGACGCGGGACCGGTGAGGAGGCAGGGAGGGAGGGAGGGATGAAGGAAGGAAGGGCGAACGGACGGACGGATGGGCCGAGGGCGGCCCGTGGCCCCGCAGGGATCGAGACAGCCCCACGCCTTCCTGGGCTGCTGCAAGGAGACCGGGACACCGAGGAAAAAGAGAAGGGAGGAGGGGGGAGGGGAAGGAGGAAGAGGTGCTTTAATTATTATTATCAATACCCATTATTCTGTCACCGGAACAATCTCTTCGTGCTCCCTCATGCCCACAGCAACCCTCCAAACTGGGTGGAAGGTGCCCATGAAATGGCCATCTGCAGAGTGGTACACACACACACCAGTCTGGCACCAATGGTGCCTGCAAGGGACAGCAAAGAAATTAGTGCCCTCCATTTCCATCACACCTTCCCTCCCTCTCACAGTCCCCACTGGGTCTTCTTGTCCTCTTGGTGCACTCCAAAACTCCCTTTGCCTTCTAGCACCGGATGTCTCTCACTGGGAACTCCTCATATTGGGGTGCAGGGAATAGGATATAAAGCGGAAATGTCCTGCATGTGCCTCCACTGCAAGCAGGGGAGAGATCAGTCTCACTGTGTTTAGGGTTATTGCCTCCCCAATTAAGTCTGAAGCTCCCAATTTGTGATAGCAAAGCCAATACCATAAAGTGCTGCTCAGAATGATGTCATCAGAAATGCAAGAGGCCCTGTTCCTAAAGGTGTTGTAGGTGCCCACTTTCTTCTGCCATCATTTGAAGCTGATCATCCTAGTGAAAATGAGGAGTGATAAATGCCTGTGCTACTTTCTTGGGCCTCTGTAATTTAAAGTCTGGCTCCATGTAGCTTCGGGCCTTACATTTGTAATTTTATTCCTAATTCTTCTAGTGCTGCTGATGTTATTAAAGCTGTGCTATCAAGCACACATACTAGTTAAGAATTTTCTGAAGTGAAGCTTGCCAAAGGTAAAAGCCTTGTCTCTGTGTGACATATGCCTGCAATAGCATAGAATTTGTGGCAGATGTTCATGCTGCAGGGAAGACCTGGTCTAGGCTTCCTGATAGCTGACTTCATTCCTGTAGTCCTTAACATACAGTAGTGTTTGTGCAGCTCTGGTACTCTACGGGATGCCACCAAAAGTACTTCATATTAATTCCACATATCCTGTCCTGTGTAAAAATGCAGCTCAGATATAGTCAGTAGTGCATGTGTCTCTGCAAATCTGACGATCACTGACAGTCCTGCCTCCAGGTTTGTCACCAAGAGGCCTATGCTTGTATAATAAAGAATTAAATACTTGCAAGTGAGAGAGAAAACAGTGGAAGTGGATGTGCAAGGGCTGTCTGGTTACATCATTGACGTTGATGTGTTAGAGCACAGGCTGAGGAACAAAATCACTTCAGTCCTCTTCAATCATCAGCACTTGGGTCACCAGTGAAGTTCATGTTGCACTTTAAACTTAAAAACACTTAAAAAGGTCCTCCAGGTCTGTGGTACTTGGTGGGAGTGCAGGAAGAGCTGTGGTCTCTTGCCCACAAGATGCCTCAGAAGAAGCTCACCCTGCAGAAGCTGTCCATCCCTGCCTGCCCCATGGCAGTGTCATACCTCAACCTCAGAACTCCTGTGACTTCTGGGGTACTTGTGAAAGCATATGTGCTCATTTAAAGGCATTCAGGCACTTTCAACTCCACATCGTGATTCCACTCAGAGACCACTTATATAGCAGGTAGAGACATCTCTTGCTGTCTTTACAGTCAGTTTTGAAAAAAACCCAGCTCCTTCTGAAATAAAGGAATCCTGTACTAATGACAAAATCTGTATTGATGCAGTTCTAAGGTTTTCCAAAAATTTACAAACTCCAAACTGGGTTAACTGACTTCCCCATATGAATTAATTGATGTCTAATATTTTGTTGAATATTAAGGATAAGCCTTAATTTACAGAAAAGGACACAGAATAACTTCAGTAATAAAAGGTAAATATGTCTTATTGTTGCTATATTAGACAGTTCTTTAATATTTAACTAGCATTTGTTAAAGTGGGTGTGTGAGAGCAATGTGTACTGTGCGCATTTACTGTCTAAGTCTAAGGAAATAAGTGTGACTTTGTGCCTAGGTTTTCCTAAAGCACACATACTTCCAAGTATAGGCAGACAGAGAAAACTGAAAGGCTGTCCCATTTCACATGGAGGGCAGGTGTAAAGATCTGGTTCCTGGCCTCCCTCCCCCATCACTGACATCACTTTGTGACAAGTTTACCAAAAAACCCTGCTGTTGTACCACTCCATTTGAGAGGCAGGGGGGAAAGGATAATAAACTTTTTTTTAATTGCTTCCCTGGCTATAAATTAGCATGCATTGGACTAATTTTTTTTTCCATGAACAAAAGCACAATTGATAGCAAGGCTCAGGCAAAGTAGGAAGGGAGCTCTGAGCTTAAGGCTCCCCTATGTATTGAACCTGAGCAGGGGGAGGCCTTGTCTGTGCCCAGAAGTTGAAGGGCACCGAGAACTACAACAAAACAATAGGGATTTTTATGTTTCACTGACTGTTTTTGCAGCTGCGTCTTCCTCCCTCCTGCCCTGCCCCCCATTATTTCATGTGAGAACCAAGTATGAAAACAGAAGCCATGGCTTTCCCTCCTGATACAGTGCATAAAACTGGGTCAGAAATCAGCAGAGATCTGAGGTTAGCTATAAGTCAGTGTTATGGGTAAAAGCAGAAATTGTTTTTTGCTTCTACACCATATTTCATATCTGTTACCATAGAAGTAAACACAGGAACTAACTGCATTGTGGATTCAACGTGCTCCTCTTTGCATCCCTGAGGCTCTTGACGGCATTTGAAAAGAAACTGCACTGAATTCTGCCTTTGCAGCTCCCTTTCCATGCATGCCTCCCATTCAGTCCTAGAATATTTGATAAACCATTTCTTCCCATGGTACAAGCTTATCTAAGATGATTTTTCTTTGGAACTGTCAGGGGAAGCCCTTCCACTACTTTTGCTGTGGTCCATCCAGTTACCAACCTGAACAAAGAACCAACTACAAGTAAAAATTGGATGGGCATGGACCACAACCTTCAGAGAAAATGTTAACAGAGACATGGCCTAAGAGGTGGGGAAATACTGGTGGAGAGTGGCTGAGAAATGGATGAGGGGTCAGGATGGAGAGGACAGATATATGCCTATTCTCTCATGTTCTAGAGCGAATTCATCTCTTGCATCCATAGACAAAAGGATAGGCTGAAACAGCATTTCATTTGCAGCAAAGTGTGAACATCTTCACTAGTTGTAAAACAAAGAAAGAATCTAATTGAATATTAGTAGCATGATGAATCACTAAAGGAAAGGGATGAGTTTTCTTTAGAGCAGGCTAGGCAACCATCACCACAGAGCCTTCATGAGGGGTGGACTAGGTGCACCCTGAAGTCTTTTCTAGTCATTTTGTTGTGCTAGAGTAAATTTTTTTGTGCTATAGAAGGTACAGAGATGCAATTAAAAAAAAAAAAAAAAGAGGAGCAAGAGGAATGCTAGAAAATGAACAAGGGAAGAATAGGAAAATTACTTTCCCACACCTCCACTTTTTCAAGCTGTGCTTGCACCTGAGTTTCCTGATTAAACATCTACGTCAATGAACAGTTTCCCTCTTTGAAAAATAATTTTTTATGTCCTTCCTTTCTTTCTTTCTTTCTTTCTTTCTTTNTTTTCTTTTTTTTTTCTTCTTTCTGTGAGGAAGACCTCAACACTACTATTTGGAGAGATAAAGAAGTCTCTGTATTTTTGTGTGGACCTTCCCTGATTTCTTCAATGTTCTTAACTCAGGCCTTCCTCCAAACAGAAATCTCAGTAGATGCTGAAGGTGCCTCTGGACAACTGTGACTTCCAGGATGAGTTTCCTAACAGATACTGATTTCACGTCATGAATTAGTGACACAGCAGTGAATCCAGAGCACCAACTGTTTCAAGTTAAAGTATGCTCCTCCTACTGCCATTCAGGTTCTGACAATATTTATACCCTTTAATATGTGAGGTTTTTTAGTTTGCATGTTATTTTAAAATAAATTTACCTCAGAGACAATGTCATTTCCAATAGGCAATTCATAATTTTCTTACTGTATTACAAAATGGAACATTTGCAAAAGTCATTACAACTCTCACATTTGAATCTATTTCAGACTAATGTCCTGTTATCCAAGATTGTCAGGAGTTTTTCGGCATTATTTTGGGTTATTTTTAAATTGGTGTGTTCTTCGCTTTTACTATTAGAATTATATAAAATATCTTGTTTTCAGAGCTGCAAAATGCTTTAAAGACAACAACTGAAATGACAAGGCATTGTCCAAATTGAAATTTATTTCATCCAAAACAGTGTCCTGAACATCCAGGTGGTAATAAACATTTTTCAACTGCATAAAAACTGTGAATTGTATTTGAAATTAAATCTCCACATTAAAATCTGCATTGCTGAACCTCCTGCTGACAGCCACTGTTGTTCTGAAAAGTGGCATCTTCCCTGACACTGTTGGGCAGAAGTTCTCACACGGATGTTACCAAATTATTTCCTATCATTCTTTGGATATTGGGACTTTATAGCCATGTATGCCTAAAAAGTACAAATGATGCAAGGTGTGTGAGGAATACAGGAGGGGGCCACCTCAGATTTAGTAAGTATGGATGTTTTTGTCCTGACACGCAAGGGTGGAGACTGTTTTATAAACCTCTATTAAAGCAGCATATTGCTGATGTCACAAATTATGTCATTTTTCAGCAAGCTGTTAGGTAGCAGCGGGACACTTAGAGGTCCCAATCTGAGTTCACAGCTTGAGGTCTCATCATCCATTGAAGTCAAGGAAATACTCCAGTTCTCTGGCCCTCTGTTTACAAATAATATATCAAGAATCAGGATGCCCACAAATGAACTTTCAGGCACTGAGCTAAAGGAAATATATTTCTGTGTGTATATTTCTATAAATATATACATACATACAATATATTAATCCACTTGTATATCTGCATGTGTGTATTTGTGAGTAATGCAACTGAAGTCTGCAGTTTGGCTTTAGATTTTCTATAAACAAGCATTATTCCTTGATATATAGAGCTGATTCTTCATGACTAATTTCACACAGAGAACCCCTGCCCAAGTTAGAGATATCTATGTCAAAAAGGGGTACAAAGTCCTCCCATTTATTTTTCCTTTTAAAAATAGTGTGAAAATAAAAGAGCTCTGATTTAATAAAATGTAGGAAGGAAGAGATTTATCTATAACGCAGTTGAGAGGATTGTGCAAAATAACACCGATGTTTATACACATACTCATTAGTACAGCAGAACAGCTTGTTGAAGGCTCTCCTCATCTCCTAGATAAACTATATTTAGTTAAACATCTGGTTTTCCCCCACGCTGGAATGAAATACACCATTGTGTATTTCTGACAATGAACATGTACATGGGAGACAACAGTCTAAATTAGAAGACATAAAATACATAGTATGTGCCTGAGGTTTTGAAACAGCTGAAGAGGAATTAAATGCAAAGCTAGTTGAGCCAAACTCATCAGTGGGTGCTTTTAGCCTGCCTCCTCATGTGTTGGTAGGAGACAAAGATGGAGGGTCAAGGCACGGCTTCGAATTTCCTGACTTTTGCTAGCATGTTAACATCACTTCCCTAGCAAAATGAGGGTCCTGGCAGGGAGATGGATTAGATGGCCAAACATGGCATTTTTATCCTCTCCTCTACACTCTCTCCCTACACCAATTCCAGTATTTTGCTACTTATTTACTGACATAGTTGGCTGTAACTTCCTCTACTGGAAATATTAGAGGGTCGGATTAGCTTCTTCTCTATAGCATATCCCTGATTTAATTACCACTGCAGCTATACTCCTCTATCTGCACCATAAATGCTGTTGCTTACAGAAACATGATTACAGGATTAGAGTTATTGGGCCCTCGCCCAGATGAACACAATGACACAGCATAGCACTGGCACCTCTGAAAGCTACACTGACCTCAGGCATCTGTACATCAAAGGCCACAGCCACAATCTGAGCTTCATTAGCTTTCAAGGCTGAAATTATAGGAGTACTACTTCCTCAGCCACTAATGGGAAACACTCTCCTCCATTTGCTGTTGAGGTGTTAAAAGTTCCTCTTAACATCAGTTACTGAGCTACAGCTTCACTGGTATCCCAGTAAAATAAAAATGAGTTGTGGAGTGGGAGCTGAGTTCAAATTGAAAAGCTATGTTGGACACCCCTTACTTAAGCAAAGGGCAGTCACCAGCACAGGGATACTTCGTGAGGAAGGACTACGGGGGAGGTGCAGTCCAAAACCCGGTCTGGGAACCATAGGGAAATTCCCACGTCTCCTGAAGGGTTTCATATGGTTGTAACCAACTGTTTAATGACTGAGGTATCTGAAGGATGCTCTGGTTTTCATTTGTAGGATGTGATGCAGATGATTATGCAAACAGGTAGAGCCTGGAAGCTAACTGCAACTCAGAGTATGAGCATCATCGGGCCCACATTTGCCACAAGAAATCTATGGACTCTGGTGATAACTCACCTTAGCCCCAGTAGTTGATCTGCAGCTACAAAGAGCAAACCTGGGAGATAACATGCAATTCCACAGAAAGAAAAGCTAGTCAGAGAGAGAACCACAAGGTGACAAAGCACGAAAATACTTCAGAATGGCAGGACATAATCCACCACAGTGAGCACAGAAATCATTAAAAGGCTGAAATACATAATTTGTCTTAAAAGACCAAAACAAGAATTTAAAAAAAGGAAAGAAAAAAAAAAGGAGAGAAAGAGAGCTAGAGGGTTTATACTAAAGGACTTGCTTTTATTTCTTCAGTTCAACTAGCTTTCTCTGGTGCTTTGCATACGGGATTATAATTTCTACCTTTTGATCTGGTGCTAAATAAGGTGTCTTGCCCATTAACCTCCCTGCTGGGCCAGCTGCATAAGGTGGGCTGGTCAGGTGCTGCCAGGGATAAGGCTATGGAATTGCCAGGCTGGCCTCTGGAGCTAAACTGCTCCTTCTCTTCAGGAGGTAGGAGACTTACTCAGGTCTGAGGAGTTCCTTGTGGTGGGAAGATTTTGTGGAAGATATTAGCAGACTCATATGCTGCCTCCAGAATTTTCTCCAGCTTGCATGTTTGATAAAGCTCAGAAGCTTGCTTCAGCTAGCAAGTTTAACTTAATCTCTTGGGTTTGTTCTGCCCTCAGCATTCTGTTCATGTTATCAGAGCTCATTTCAGTTTCCCAAGCTTTGGGCTGGGTTAAGAACTAAGGGCACAATTAGAAACTAGAGTAAGAAGAATTCAGCTGATTTTCAGCTAAGCATCTTTTCAACACAGAGATTTACAAAACAGGATGTAATTCCTAGGATACCGTCATTGAATTTTCTTTAAATTAAATTACCATAATTCAAAGAAATAGGAAATTCCTCCCTATGTGTACATTTTTCATTCATTACTGATTCTTTCCAGGCTTTCCCTTTGCAGGGCAGTGACCTCCAGCTCAAGCACTGCAACTCTCTGACCAGTGGTGGTTTAAGTATTGCAGCAGCAGACACTGCTGTTATAGCAGAAATCCAAGCCCTTTGCTTTGCAAACTTGGGAAGTATGTGATGTTAATTAGAAGCACTCACTTCCTTTACTGGGTAAGATCACTGGGTGGTATGTAGGCATAGGTTGACACAGAGAGAGTAAAGAGGGCTCTTTTCCCTGTCTGCACCAGGAGCTGCAGCCATATCGTTGCACATGGCACAGATACAACTCTGCAGTTGTTTTCATTTTCATTATTTTAATTATTTTCATTCATATTTTTTTTTAATTTTCATAATTTTCTTTATTTTCTAACTTTGTGACAGGGCAGCATGTGAGGCATGGTAGGGTAAATAGACACAACAAGGGATGACAGTGGTAAATATGGTCCAGGTGAGAGTGTGGCTCTTTAGAGCTAAAGAACTTTAGAGTTCTTTAGAGATGATGTGCACCAGTCCGTTGTGACTCACCTATTGTCACTAATGATTATTGCTGTAATGGTGCTCAAGGGTCTGTGGAAGGGTCTAATCCAAAGCCTAGAAAGGTGATATGACAGGAATTTTGTATTGAGGGGAGCCCAGAAAATATGTTTAAAAGATCCAGAAATTAAGATTTCTAAGATTGTCTTTAAATAAGAAAATAAAATGGGGAAAGAAAAGAGTTCCTCTGGTTTTCCAGCATGAGTTGATAGAAAACAGGGGGAAAACAGGGGATCTCAGGAACACTTACTCTAGCCTCCTGTTCATAAGTAGCAGGAAGGCCTGTCAAACCTGTCAAATTCCTTGAGCTCCTGGGGTTTACAGACTTCTCTCAGCTACCCCAAGCAAAACCACAATCCCATAAAGAAGTCTTTTCAGCAAAACGTGCTGCCATTTGCCTGAAGCCAACAAATCACTCATTTAAAAAAAACAACTATTTCTCATTTGGAAACATCCCTTCCCCCTGTCCACTCTCTCTCCTGGTAAAGCCCTGAGCAATGGCCTTGCAGCATCAGTTTTTTTTCAGAAATCAGCCACCATAGGGTACGTCAGAGTCCAAAGTGTCACTGGTCCAAGGAAAGTCTGGCTTGGGTAAGGACTGCAGAAATGACTACCTGTCTTAAGTCATTGTTCAAAGTGGGTGTAAAATGGCTGGCATTCATTCCTGTCCCTTGCCTCCTATTGGACTTCTCTGAGCTTCTTGGCAGCTAGCTGCCAAAGTGCATGTCCCCCACTATTTGCTGAGACATCCAGAAGAGACATCCAGGGTGTCTGGTCTTTGACCTTCTTTTCATTCCGTATATTGCTTTATCCTTCCCCCAAAAGGTGCTGTGAAAACAAAAGCTTTCAGATCATTGCCACCAGTCCCAGCTTTTGTCTTTGTGCTATACCCACAGGCTGCCAGTCTCCAAACTCACTTCTGTCCCTGCCCTGCCAGCATATGGCTGATGGAAAGCTTCAGTACCACAGATCCAAGGCCCCAGTTGGTCACAGAATGAATCTCTGCAATTCTCAGGACTACTTGTCTGTCATGGTGTCTAATCAAGTGATAGAAAAGAAAAAGTATCCCCAAAAGAAGAAGGCAGACAGGAAGCAACAGTCACTTTTGGAGGCATTATTGGATTTATTTGAATGAAGCTGCAGGATCACACTCTGACCCAAGTGATCATGGGTTTGTCAGCTATATTTCAACCTCATTTTGGGCTTGTTCCAACTGGCATATGTCTTTGGCAATTATGGACTAGCTATACGTCAAATCATATTCTTTGATTTATAGATGGCAGATCAGAGGACAGGACACCATAATTTTTTCATGGACTTGCTGAAAGTAACAGAATCACACTCAAATTCCATCAAGGCAGCACCACAACAACACCATAATAAATAAAACAGTAATTCCTCAATGGGAGTACAATGTGGCAACTTCAGGCTGCAATTTATTCACAATATGGGAGACAGGCTCTGGCAAGAGTTTAGCAGTCATCAATACATGTATCATAAGGGCAGAGGTATAGCAGAAACAAATCTGTTGACAATATAGTAAACAATGATACCACAAAGACTGAAGCAAAAGTTAAAACATACCCTGAAATACAGGTTTTGGAAGTTGGCACTTCCAACTATGCTATGAGCTGAAATATTTTTTCATTTTACATCTATTCTATCTTAGCATGCAAAAATCCACTCATGATCACCTGATTAAATGATTGAAAAAGCCAAACCATATTTCAAGTCTAGTATTTAAAAGGTATTCCCATGAAGCGAAGAAAGGGTTTTTTTCTATAACCCTAGAAACAGCTAAAANTGGCAAGAGTTTAGCAGTCATCAATACATGTATCATAAGGGCAGAGGTATAGCAGAAACAAATCTGTTGACAATATAGTAAACAATGATACCACAAAGACTGAAGCAAAAGTTAAAACATACCCTGAAATACAGTAGTAAACAATGATATCACAAAGACTGAAGCAAAAGTTAAAACATACCCTGAAATACAGGTTTTGGAAGTTGGCACTTCCAACTATGCTATGAGCTGAAATATTTTTTCATTTTACATCTATTCTATCTTAGCATGCAAAAATCCACTCATGATCACCTGATTAAATGATTGAAAAAGCCAAACCATATTTCAAGTCTAGTATTTAAAAGGTATTCCCATGAAGCGAAGAAAGGGTTTTTTTCTATAACCCTAGAAACAGCTAAAAACTATTCAGCAGAGACTGCAATGCTCATAATACATGAAAAAAAGAACAGTGCATGGGTAGTTCTATATTTGTTCTCCAGAGTGCAAAGTATGAAAATAAAGCAGAAAGGAGAGAGAACCAATCTAACATACTTCCTGAGGACCTCGAGCTACTGACTCCATAACTAAGCCCCTTTATAGACACAAGCAAATATATGACACATATCTAATGTATTCATCTCCAGTTCATTATGCAAGTTTCCACAGCAAAGGAACATATGTGTTTCAAGATAATATTCATCCACAGCAATGGATTTTATCCAGAAGTATAGCATAGCCTTATATATTAAGAAGCACATTCAACTACTATACTTGTTGATTTTATAAATGCACTTATATGAAAGAATGTGAATGTTGCAAGAACAACTGACAGAACTATTTAAGATGCACTGACAAGAAAAATCTGCTTGTCTTGAAACTCTTTCCCTTTATGCTTCATGCTTTTCTTAAGAACAATGTAGTACAGAATGGATAATGGCCACCAAGCAAGCAATCCTATGTCCAAAGGTGCATGTGCTGGTTGCCTAATGAAAAAGAAAATGGTATGCACCATTTCCAGTGCACTTCTACAGCCCATTCACCTCCTTCATCTGTAAAGGACAGCAAGATATACACCAGCTCATTGCACCATCTCAGACCCTGCAACAACAGTCATCTGTATTTTGTACAGGCCAGAGTCTCACAAAAATTTCACACGATGAGCTATTAGGACAAATGATCCATTTATCCAAGACTCGAGGAACTAAGGAGAGTAGTCACTCAGATGCAATCGTGTGGAAGTCTGTGCTTTGGGCATTAAGTCACATTTTTTAGTATAGCCAGGCTTGAAAAGGTACATGGAAAAGCTGGAAAAGGTTTCATAGCTCCGATAAAACAAGCAGTGTCCTCACAATTCTATTTACAAGAAAAAGCAGCCAGTACCTTGCCTTAGGGTTGACACACGAATGGGTTAGGGGGAGGCAGAACATATCTCAGGACTGTTCACTTTGTCTAGGAAAGTGTTGACAGGATACACAAAACCACTGCATGCTTGAGGCAGCCATGTTGCCTTCTGCTCCACTGGAAAGAGAAATGTTTGCCACACGGAAGCAGAAAACATTGGCAGGAAAGTAACTTTAATTTCTAAACTTGAGAAGGAGCATTACAAGCGAAAAAAAAAGGGGGGAGGGGGGAGGAAATACAGGAATAACATTCCCCTGGACTCTCTGATTGCACCTTCAGGCTCTGACCCTGTGATGGGTATGCTTGAAAGTAATTAACTTTTGAAAGAGAGCCTAAAGGTAACTTCTGAATATAAGATGGGAGAAAAGCACGTGTGGTGAGAGCCTGTGGTCTGGGATGTGGATGAACAAGTACTTCTTGGAGGAGAGCAATGCAGCTCTCCCATGCTAGTTACCAGCACAGAGACCTGGTTGATGTTATAGATGTATATGGCAAGCATATGTAGTTGTATACTGGGAAAAGGCAGTGGAAGAAGCCCCAGCTGTAACATGCACTCTGCAAATGTTGATACCTCTACATTTTTCCTGATTTCTACTTTGTATCAGCTTAGGACTCAGGAGAAAGACAAGAAGGCGTATTTATTTCTAGCCAGGGCCATCAGAGACTGACAAAACTTTATGAGACATTTTGTCTCATCTACAGCCTTCCATGCCACTTTTCATTTGCCTCCTGAGCCTAAAGGAAACCTGCCCTGGATGGTATATTCTTTGTTATTCTTTCAGTTTCCTTGTCTTTTATTTATTTCCCTTGCCTCTCAAAAGCTGTTCAGAGGTCCCATTACTTCCTACTGACCAGGGAAGGCTACGAGAACAAATAGTTATATTGGATTAAAATATACACACTACCACAAGAAAAACAGAAGAAGGGGGCAGGGACTTGCTTAACAAAGGGTAGCAGATGTCGTGGGACAGAGAGGTGCCAGAAATATTGAAGTGGAGTTTATGTCAAGACATAAACATGTCTATGTTTTAGACATGAAGTCTGTGAGGAACAGAGCACCTGAATTCTCACCATGATGGTGCTGCAATTTGAACCTGCATGTATTCAGTGTTTCCCTCGGATTTTAAATAAAAGTTCGTTTGAAATAATGCAAATTATACTTCTTGGCAGTGTGGATTCTCCTACCTATAGTGGTGGAAGAGCTGGTTGCTGTTAGATTAGAAAGAGGGGAGCTTACACATAGCATTCTTCTCCTCTGCAGTAAAGGTGCTACACTGACCACCATCTTCAAGGAAGAGAACATAATTTCTAAAACAATGAAACAATGGACATCATTAGCCTCCCATCTCTAGGGCAAATGAACCCTGTGGTCCATGCTTGAACCAGGCTAGAGCAGATTGTATCTGCTGTATTTGGAAATTTTCCTTTCTATCATCTGTTAAAAAAATTATTAGCAGGTGCTGAAAACTGTGACCTGCAACCTAGAGACCTAGAGCCAAAATACCAGAGGGGAAAAAGTCAGTTCTTGACAACTGTCTGACTCCAGGGTTAGATGAGCCAGAGAGACAATCTGCTGCTATGGGAGATGCCACATCAGAGGAGGGAAGCAGTAGAACCTCATGCAATTAGTCTTAATTGGGTTGGGGGGGGGGTGGCTTTTTGAAGCTACAAGTGGCAAAGGCAACTTGCCTCTGTGAAGTTATAAGCCTGGTCATTCTTTCTAATGCCATAAAGGAGTTAGACCAGCTTGCAGCTGATAAAAAAAGGTCAGGCTACCTATGTGCCACCCAGAATAACAAACTAAAGTCATTTAACATTTACTGTGTAAATGGCACACTGCTATGTATGCATATCCCAGTGAACACAGGAGAATAAATTCTTACTGCCACGTAATTATACACACACTCGTGTAAAAATGAGCTGATATAAAATAACTATGCATATAGCTATGCCTTTGCCTATTTTAACTCCTGGTTATAAAATTGCCAATGTGTTGACATAAAAATGCAG
>VYZS01051418.1:44879-58238 GCA_013400695.1 Neodrepanis coruscans | reverse complement strand
TGGAGATGTCCAGAAAAGAGAGTTTGCCAAAGGAGTTGCTTTCTGGGAGACACTACTAAATTGTACCTTGGATCAATGGTGATGAGTGAACAAGCCAGTGAGTCCCTATTCCTTTTTCCCTCAGTGCAACAAATGTGCAGAGAACATCATCAGGTCTATGAACTTGTTTCGTTACACTGCAGCAGAAAAAACAGTATACTGATAGACAATATTCCAGTTAATGGAAAGAGTGTCTGCTTGCATTTTGTTTCTGGTGACACACAAACACTTGTCTATTGGCATAGGATGCTGCTTGAAGTCTAATTAAAGAATAATTTGCTTGAGCCAAGGTAACCTATGGAGCTGGGGTGAGCAAAGCATTGCACAAGTACTAGCGAAACGTGCACAGAAGAAAGTGATGACTAGTCTTACAAGCCAATTGCCTTTGGATCTTCAGTCTGATAGACCAGGTATTTTATTAATGTAACCTTCATTTTGGCTCCAGAGCAAGTCTTGAATTGACACATTGATGTCTTTTCTTTATGACTGCACCTCTGTCAGGTGATGCAGGGATATTTTCAATAAGTTTTCACAGGTTAACTAGGTGCAAATGGCTTTCTTTTATAAATTATTGTAAAACTCCCAAAATAAGCTGAAGGAACAATCTGAGTTATTTTAGAGTGCATCTAACTGTGAGGAGCTAGGCTACTTATGCAAAACCAGATCTTTGTTTACAGAAATTCACTTGGATTTTTTTTATTTGAAGACTGGAAACTTATTAGGAAGAGAAAAAAAAAAGCGCCTTCAGAAAATGGCTTAAAGACTTTGATCTAAGAAATCAGCAAGTAAAAAGTAGAGATGTCTAGTGTATTTATGGAATAATAGGTAGGATTCTTCTATTAAGGCAAAATTACTTACCTATCTAGGAACAGAAGTTCTTTGAAGTGAATCAATATGCATTTATTTCTGATACACATGAAAATCGTGGTTTTACCAGTGAGAAAATAATCAAAGTGAATAAAAGGTAAAGTTATTAATTTTGAAATAAGTTTGTCTTGTTATGATTGTATGCCAGAAGAAAGTAATGTTGAGGCACTTGGTAGATCTTGTCTTTCCAGTCTACCAGTGGAAGGAACTTCTACTAAGTGGCCATCTTCATAAAGATATAGAAAATAAGTCTGGAAAATACTGAGAAACAGCTAAAATATATCTGTTTAGGGAAACATCTACAAGAGATTACACTTGGAGCACTTCCTTCCCACACTCTGGTGTGTGGGTAGCAGCACTGCCTACCTGAAGCATCCAGGGAGTTGAAGATTGTAAAATACAGACATTACTAAGTCTGTTAGTTAAGGCACAGGAATACTGATTCTCAAATGCAGCATTTTCTTTTCTATTGTATGTGTTTCTGGTTACTAACTACGGGTGAATTATATGGTACCTAAAATAGTCCATCCAGTATCATTCTACTACAAGCAATTGTTGTACTGTGCCCAGCACATCTGCTTCCAAGCCATTGCAGGGAGGCTTGGGAACAATGTCACAAAGGTCCATTATGCCTAGCTCTCTTTCCTCGCCAGGGGATAATAAAGACTGATGGGTTTTGCTGATTTTATTGTGGGTGAGAGATTGTATGTCAGGGATGATCAGAGAGGTGACAAGTCCCTGATGCTCAGAAGGGACAGTTTTCCAGTCAGTAGTCTGTAGTAGTGTCAGACGGGATCCCAGGAGTGCTGCAGTCCCTGAACCGAATGGCCCAGCAGAGCTCAAGTGCTCCAAAGAAACTACACTGTGGCAGTCAACTTTTAAAGGGGCAAAAGGTGGATGGTGAATTTCTTAATACAGTGCTTCTCGCATTTCAGGTCTCAGGTTCAATATTATCTCCATGTAGACAGAGGAAAAAATATGAAAAACAAGTCTGAGCAAAGAACTGGGAGAAGGGTTGGGGTGTCAGGAGATGTGTTTTAGTGTATCTGGAGGTTTATGAACCCTCAAAACAAGCACATGCAGAGACCTCATTAGAAGTACTTCAAGACCCTCTACAGGAACCAGAAATGAAAAAGAAAATAATTTATACCTGCAGTTAATTCCGACAAACTGAACAGACAAACTGAAATGATTTCAGACTACTCAGGTAGTCTTGGAATTCTCATTTTCCTGACCAGGTCCATAATAGTGTTATATCCTAGCAGCTATTACAAGTCTTGTTTATGTCTCAGAAAAGATGCTGACTTGAAGGATATGAACCTTCCTCTCCTTGTCACCGTATATTACTTCTTTCTCAGTTTTAGGAGTGGATTGTTACCATCATGCAGTTTCTGAAGAACTTTATAATGTGAACATTTAAAAGTAAATTTAGTCCATGCCAAATGTGCCTCTTGTCCAGCATCTACTAATACTATTAACGAAATGTAGATGCAGCTATAGTGTAAAATTCTAATCCCTAACTTATTTTGCACATGATGGAAAGGGTTTACGCCATTCCTATTAGCTCATATCATGACTCAGCAAAATAGAACATTGTTTTCACCAAGGTAGCTTTCTCCTGTTATGGAAGAGAGAACAAG
The DNA here is from genome assembly GCA_013400695.1 of Neodrepanis coruscans. Lineage (NCBI taxonomy): Eukaryota > Metazoa > Chordata > Aves > Passeriformes > Philepittidae > Neodrepanis > Neodrepanis coruscans. Next base: position 55,692 of record VYZS01051418.1, on the reverse strand, counting down.
AGCCAGTGGCCATGAAATAATGCAGACTTCACGGGAAAAAACCACTAACCACTAAGGGCTTCATTTAGCACAGAGTAAAGGCCTGGATGTCTTCTTCCAGAGAAGGAGCTTACATGCCTCAGATAAAAGCAGCACAACTCAGGATCACTCATGGATACGAGAGATCACATGCCTAGACTGAAGGAGAGGGGGAACAACTGTCCTTGGGAATATATATTTGCGTGTGATGAAGGAGTGCAATGGGATTTGGAAGCTTCAATGCAATGCCAGCATGCAAGGAACACACAGTCAAGCAATACACACTTTATTTCCATTTCTGCTGCCAGGCTTAACACTTCTGTTCTCCTTCCTTATTGACACTGCAGGCAAAACTGAGCCTTTCAGAGGCAGTCTCCTAAGAAAGTTCTGAAGAAGCCACACAAGCCTATGCCTGCAGTCTAGTACACCGAATACACGAGGGAAGCCTGCCCAGGGCACTTCAGTAGAAGACAGGCAGTATCAAGAGAACCTTTGATGGCTACAGCTCCACAGACCTCCTTGTGCTCCCGGTCTGTGGAACAATGAGGCTCCCCAAAGAGAGATGCACTCTTCCCTGTGTGCCCAAGTGGGACTAGCAGGAGAAGTCAGACACCCATACACTCCAGACACGCTCCAGTGGAAATCACCAAGGCAAAATCAGTTTCATGCTACCATTGCTGCAATGCTTTGTGCCCCAAAGGCCTGTCTATCTGGGCTGCCTGTCAAGACTTCGGGAGGGTGATGACACATGTTCAAGCCAGGACAGGCTGTGGCTGTGAACAGCAGCTTCTCAAGCATATCTCTTCAGGCACATACCTGTTGTGAGGTAAATTTGAGTCCCTTGGCAGTAAAGCAGCACTGTCCGTTGCAGGGTGGCACAAAGTCTGAGCAAGATCAGATGTGCCAGATGTGCCAGCTTCCAGATAAAGTCTGTCCTTGACACCAGAAGAGAGAAGCTCAGCTATCCTGGTGTGTGACAGCACTGGGACAGCAGATATGGTGCAGCATTTGGTCTAGAGTACTGCTGCCAATGTGGTACCAGTGTAAATACAGGCAGAATGGCATACAACCATAGTGCCCACAAGCTTGAATACTTCACATAAAATTAGATGATTTGTTAGCCACAAGCCTCCTGCCCCTTCTTGTATCTGGTTTTATTAAATTTCCTAACAGATTTCATGTAATGCAAGACATGGGATGGCATGGCATCTATCAGCCAGAGCTGTTCACAGTGAAGCTTCAGTTCATCTTTGAAAAGTTCATCTTTCAACTGTGCATCTGGGAAAAGGAGGAATTGTGTTATAAAAACACTAAAAATACCTGAAAAATAACTTGGTATTACTTCTCGAAGACATGTCAGTCTGCTTGCAAAATGAACTGGTCTTGTGTGAATAGGAAGAGCAGAATTTCAGGCATGTTGGTTCTTGCACTCTCTTAATGAGTCACTTGGATGCCTATTTGTCATATAATTTTGCCATTTATTTTTTGATTAAGGGTTTTTTAACCTTTCCAGCAATTTATTGAATTCTGTGTGATCTGTGGGTGTGAGCATTCTTTGATCTCCATTTGTATCTACAGAGTTAACAGAAGTCCCTGCCGCTTCCTGTTAAAGGAAGAACGCAAGTTGTTATGTGTAGAGTCGTTCATATGACACTTCTCAATCATCTGGATTAAAACAGTACTTCTGTTTTACTGAAGTGGCTTTACGATTAAAATCTCTCAAAGGAGACTTTTAAATCTGAACTCAAAACTTGCTTTTATATACACTTGTATTCTCTCTCTCTTTAATATATGTCAAAAGACAGACCAGAGAATCTTGTACTTTCGTATGATTGAAGCATAAGGGCTATTTTTAGGAACACCACAGAGTTACTGCAGGACAGTGGAGGACTGCTATCTTTGTGCTTATGTTGTACAAAGAATGTTTGGAGAGGTGTACATGCAGATTTATTTGCAGGGTCTGCAGCTGATGGCTTACATCTCTTCTAATGCTGAAAGTTGTTTTTTGGAAGAAACAAAAAAACCCTGAGTGACCAGCCAGGAAGACCACCTATGGGAACCCAGATAAGCATCCTCTCCTGTGTCTCCTAGTTCAGCTGATGGCAGTGATGATGAGTGTGTTATTTCCCTACAGCTACACACTTCACTAAGATCCACTTGAACACCCTATTACTTGTTCCCATTCACAAGGTTCTTCGTGCTGATGCGACTATGCCCATTAGGGGCAAGCACTGCATAAATATTACCAGATAATATTCTTTGAGTATTTAAATTATTTCTTTCTGCTTTATTACAAACTATATTTTGGATTTCTCTAATTCAAACTAAAAGTCTACAAAATGAGAGATAAGGAAAAAGAGGAAATAAGGTGTCAGATTTATGCCAGTGGTACTTGTTTCCTGTAAAAACCTATTGTAGCAATATCAGGGTTTGTGGGTACAAAAGCATGAAAAAATCATGAAAAATGGTAAGAGTATGAACTTGACGGGGGAAAGCATTGCTTTAGAAGCTCAGAAATACGCTACAACAGCTATGGTGAGAGGTTGCAGAGGTGTGAGTAAAAGCCTGGCTGCAGGGCTCCACACAGCTGGCCCTCAACATTACTAAGTCTGTGGCATTGAGGTATTGAAGGTGCAGAGCAACGCCCATCCTTGAAGCTGGGCAGGAAAGCCTCAGGCCCAGGGCACAAACATCCACTATAGCAATGCCACCTCTTCCCCATGCCACCCAGGCATCTGCTTGCTGCTGAAACAAATCTTAGCATCAAAGCAGTGAGTCACAGACAGATGTTTTCAGTTCAAGGTTGCCAATGGGGAATGAGATCCTGAAGGAAATCAAAATTATAAAAAACATGATTAACCTCCAAGTATGCTGCAAAATCCTTCTTCTTCTTTCAGCACTCCTACTAGAAAAGCCAGAAAATCCCAGTTGCACTGAGGGTACATGAGATACATGATGACACGTGCCGTAGAAAACCTTGTGACAGGTATGGATTTTGACTAGCAGAGCAATATAATAAAAAATCTCTTAGTCAGGGTGGGCAGACAAAAAAAAAGTTGGTCGAGGCTTTACAAAGCAACATCATCCTTATAACAAAAAATACTATTTTAAAAAATAGCTCTTTTTTGCTAACAGCTCCTTTTCTTGAGTCTTTGTGTTATTTATCTGAAAGTAAACGGCATCAGCTTTTCTTGAAACAACTGGAGTGTGGAAAATCCCATTTTTTTGTTACCAGAGCCATCTGTCTTGCAGGAAGAACCAACTGATATTAAATGATAAAGAGTTTAAAACTACAGTAACATAGAGAAGACAAACTGAACTGCAACAGCTACAGGTGAAAGGATACCAAAAACCTCTGATATCTTCCTTACATGTGAACTGGGATGCCTCAGCACACACAGGCTCTGTTCTGCTCTTGGAGAATGTCTGTTACTACAGGGCTGCTCTCCTGAGGGTCCAGGAGTATAGAAAAATGAGACGAATATGATTAATCTTCTTTCATATTTCCTGCTAACTGGCATATACCATATAACAACAATAAAGCATAAAACAGGTATAAGAGAAATAATAAAAACTTGAAGATCTGTAGAAAGCATTCCATACCATAAAGTCAGCACTGCGTGAAAAATAATAGCCACTGGCAAAAGTTAGCAGAACAGAATGCAAACCTGTGTCTTGACAAATACCTATTTCAGCCGTTTATACAAGCAGTCATTAAAATAAAAGCATGAAAATAAGACTTATTAAGAGAAAGGAGACGTCTCAACAATGAGACACTGGCGCCATCTAGGAGACGAATAAAACATGCACCCCCCAAAAAAAATCAAGTGGGGAATAAAAAGCAGCTCGTTTACAGAGCAACTAGTTTACAGAGTATAACAGGGCACTTCACATCCACAGGATTTTTATGAATTACATAGACACATTTCAATAAAGAGTGTTCTCCACTTTTCCAACCCTCAGTGATCCTAAAAATACTTCAAAGTGCTTTAATCCCGTTCTTACATATATTTTTCATATGATTTAGTCCCTGGATGTGTCTCCCATAAGAAGCAGGAATTTTCAAGGCTCACTTAGGCAGCGGCTGCCCCCACTTTTCCTGTCACTTGGTGGGCCACAGCGAGGCATTGTGTATGGCTGACAGAAGCACTGCAAATTGCAGTGGTCTATGTGACTGTGGCTTGCTGCTGGGTAGGCTTGGAGGGTGGGGGGAGGTAAAAATGATGAATGTTTTCTTTCTTTGCCACATGCGATAAACCATCTAGGGCAGATGATAACCCACTTCCAGATAGGAGAGCAAAGGTGGGAAATAGTATTGGTCTGGGTGGCATGTTGAGAAGTAACTCTTCATGCTGCCATTATTGCAGTCTTATATTCACAAACATTTTGGACATTATGGAACCTTGAATTTTGACATGACAGTCACCACTCAGGTGTCTAATGGATATGTGGAGTCTCTCGCCATTGGTTAGGAGGGAGATATTGCATGACATTAGTGCAACAAGGAGATAACACCAGCTGCAGCTTGTCCTGTCTCCTAATAGATTAAACGGGAGAAAGACCAGACCAGATGAGCCATAGCTAAAACTAACCTGATCATCAGGAAACAGAGGATCAGCACTCTGGGATATTCCACTAGCTGGAAATTCCCATCTGCAATTGCTTTCTCTTGAAAGCACCTACTTGAGCTGTGTCTACAACCATATCTCTAATTTTTCAATCCTCCCTTCTTCACGTGTTGTGTTAAAGACAGAACTGACTGCTCTTCTTAGATCCACCTTCAATAAAGAAACTATCCTGTCCTTTCATTATAAAAGGCTTCTCAAAGGCATGAGGCTTCAGTAGATTCCCTGTCTCAGGTTTAAATTGCACCTGACATCTGCTTAGATTCAAATAACTTTTGGTTTGATTCTATTTCTTCTGTTTGCTTGAGTCAACAAATATCATAACTGTGGTAGGAAGTCTGTAGTATGAACAGGCAACTATTTCTAAATTCAAAACATGCCTGCACATCCATGTTGCTCAGAGAGTATTCACTCTATACAAAAATTAGCTAAAAAATTATGGAAAAAGAAAAGGCAAGACATAGAAGTTTTATAATCTGTGATTCCAGTACAGAACATCTAGACAAGACAGTCCTAAACAGGGAGAGCTTTCAATGCCTATGTAACAGAGGACATATGTGGGATTTATGTGCCGCATGCATTCATTCACTCACCAAAACCCAGGGAAGAAGTCTTTAATGAGGCCATATGATGGGGTCACATATGTTCATAGAGTTAACTAGTAGAAATGCCAGGGCCAGTTTTACCAGCAATGTGGTATAAGTTGAGTGAAGTATGAAAGTATGATGTTTCTACCCTTGTGGCTACCAAATTACCAGCTTGACTAGGCTGTGGTTCTGAGCCACATGCTGCTGACCATGTCAGCTGGTCATTGCTGCAGTGCAGACAGTGTAGCTCAAGAGGACAAGGTGACTGATATCCTACTTCACTTGTTGTAAGGGAAGCATTAATATTGTGTCTTTGAAACAGGAAGGCATCTGTTGAATAAAAAGTGTCGTGGTTTTACCACTAGGAAGCGTGGTACTGACAAGAGAGGTCTGAAAGAAGCCACACACACCCAAAAAAGAAAACACACAAGCAAAAAGGTTTATTTCACACACACAGAAAACCGACAATAAAGTGCAAAGACAGACAAATTAAGCTCCCCCAGACCCCGCGTCTGGATGGGAAAAGTCTAGGAAAGCGCCGGGTTTTCTGTCGGGGCTCCTGAAGAGGCACCGGGATAATTAGAGAAGGACCTCAGCTCTTCCGGGTCTCGCGGCCGACCAGGAGAACTCTAGGGCAGCGCCAAGCCTCCGCCGGGCTCCTGGAAAGGCACTGAGACAATTAGAAAAACCGCGAACGCCCACCCCGTTTTCCCCGGGAAGGAATACCAGTGCTGATGGAAAGNGCCGCCGCGCCCGCCGCCACCGCTACCACCGCCGGGTGAGCCGGGCACGCCGCAGGCACCACACGGCAATGCGGGGCCGCGGTGGCACCGAGCCCTGACTAAAGATGGCCGCACTGCCCGGTGGGAACATGGCGGAGGGCAGCCAGGGGGCGCAGCGGCGGCAGCAGGTAAGGCACGAGCTCAGCTGCCCACGGGACCCAACGGGCGGCGACTGCTGGGCCAGGCTGACCAGCGCTGGAGTTGGGGGGGGCGGGGAAAGAAAAAAAACGGTTTTAGCTTCAACCCATAACAATAGGAACCCATAACAAGGAAGTTTTGTGATGTATTGCTTTCTCAGTGTGAAGGATTCAGAGAGAGATCACAGTGTTTGACAGTGGGTGACACAGAGGCTGTGATAAGGCATATAAGAGTTAGGGTGGGTGCTGTGCCAACAGCTCTGATGGGAGATCATAGAATCATAGGATATGCTGAGTTGGAAGGGACCCATCAAGATCATCTAGTCCTACTTCAGGCTCTGAGCAGGACACCCCAAGAATCACACCATGTGCCTGAGAGCATTGTCCAAATGTTTCTTGAACTCAGACGTATAGAGGATCGTTTGTGTTCTTTTAGCACTTTTAATGGATTGAACTATGATAGTTTACCATGGACAATTCACCACAATACAGAGTTGTTCCCCACACAGCTTACAGTTGAGCAGTTATTGCCTGCTGGAGTCCTTTACATGTGCAATCCAGCATATGTTTTCCATTGCAGATCTGATGGAACTAGCTCTGTCATTCATTACAGTTGCTTAACGAAAAAACAGTGTGTAATTTGAACTTCTAGCAATGTACTCCAGTTGTAAAATCACAATATAGTGAAATATTCACTTACAGTTAGCCCATGCCAAGACGAGAGAAAGGTCTGAGTTACCTCCTGATTGCTATGCTTTTTGTTTGATAATTTTATTAATTAGATGCATTTTGACTTACATGTGGTAAATCTCCTAAAAGCCAGCAAAACAAGGACTGCAGAATCCCTGGTAAATATCTTTGAACATGGATGCAAATATACTGGACCAACAGTGCTCCAGAACTGCATTCCCTGGCCTTCTTCCAGAGTTTATAGGAGATTCATCACCTAGAAATTTCATAGAGCACATAAAACTGATTAATCAAAGCCTAATGTTTCTATCCATTTTGTAAGTCAATGAATTTGGTAGGACATTACTGTGCCACTTCAGCTGATTGCTGCTGAACCACGCAGCTCCTACTCTCAGACCACCTTTAAGACTACATACTGATCCTTGGAGATGAGAGCATAGTGTGGACGTTATTATCCTTGGAGCTCGGACCTTTTAATATCTTGGTATAGAAATGCTATAATGACATAGATATAAATTAACTGACGCTTGACCAGTGGAGAATGGCAACAAAATGTGCTTAGATGATTTGGGCTTTAAAAGGCAATGGCTGAGGAATGCTTCTGGAAATTTCCTCCAAGCTCACTGCCTCCACATCTGCTCTTTCTCCTTTTCTGCCCTGGAAAGCAGCTTGTGAGCATTAAAATAAGCTAATATAAAGGTATTCTTCATGATTTTTAATATAGTTTAACAATTATAAATTAACTCTACCTCCTGATTTCTGTTTAACTAAGCTTATAACTTCAGTGTTGCACTCTTAGAGTGAGTGATTCAAATCATTCCTAGCTAAAACAAGTGATTTGTTGGCACTATGTCCAAACTCAATCTAATCAGGAATTGATTCCTAGAGCACTGGGATTAAATTAAAATTCAAAAGCAGACTCTTTTCTTTCTGGCCTCTCAATATACAGACCTCTCAAAAATATATAGAGACTTGGGTCAAGATGTTGATATGGAAAACCTGTAGGAAAGTTGGCAGTCGTGTTTGATTCTACCTCTGAACTTTGAAGGCTGGCATGCTTTTTTCCCGTGTGGTAAGCATAAAGTAACAACAGTAGTGACAGGACACAATGTCCATAGGGCAAATATTTTAATGAGGTCACATTTTTCTTTGGAGGAGAAAACTACAAGCAAAGCCAAAATGTGACAAGAAAAACTACTGCAAGTGGCAGATAATTCATCTGAAACGGAGTCTTAACATGGTGCTGGAGCTGACCTATGCTGATCTATGTTGGATGTGCTACCTTTCAGATGTAACTTCAAACAGGCGTCAAGACAGTTACTTAATGTAGGACAACTTTCTTAAGAAGATTCCTGTAAAGAGGTTTTCCTGGGACACCCTTCCACTGTACTGAGGTAGCTGAAGAAGCAAAGGTCCCTGATGTGGCTTAGGGGAATTAAAGGCCAGACTGAGGTAGCTGGAGAGGTGAAGAGGGCCAAGAGGAAGGGAGACCTAGAGCAGGAACTCTTGAACTAACAGAAATTGTAAGACAACTGATGAATGAGGTAAGGGAAGGAGAAGATAGCTGCGCAGTTTAGCTGATAGAATGCTGCTAAACTCTGCCCTTTCCAGGACACAGCATCCTGAAAGGTCCTGGGCAGATTGTCTATGCCAGACCACTCACAGAGGCTCACAAAGCGCATTTTTCTACGCTTGTCTTGAATACTGTGGGATGATACGGACATGATCTGGACATCGTGTATTGACACAGAGCTACAGCCAAAGGCAACGAGAACTTTGTCTTAATCTATATATAAGGCATAGTACACTGAAGTCAAAATTGACAGGATTTTTTAACATTATTCAAGATCTCAGCTGTCAATAGACAAGTGGGAGTTTTGTTATCCCCTCATTTTAGAGGACTTTGAAAATTATAATTTTCAAAGCATTTAGATACTGAAGCAACATGTATCATGGCAAATTACATAGAGAAATTTAACATTATTTGGAGAAAAGGAGCAGAACAAGGTTCTGTAAACAAGGCTTATGGACCAGCTTTATTTCTCCTAAATAAATACTCGAAGTGCATGATGCAAGCACTTCCTATTTTAGGCTCCCTGCTACAGAAAGAAGAGAAAGAAATGCTTCCAAAAGGTAACTCAGATCCTAAGTCAAGCTGAAAAACTCTGAGGAAGCACTAAGGTCTTTCCAGTGTTTCCAGAGGGAGATTTGGACAACTGTCCCATAATTCCAGTGCCAGTAAACCAGGCCAAAGGCTGAAGGCTAAAACAGGGTAAAACAAACTGCTGAGGAAGAGCTCTTGAACAATGAGCACTCTTCCTCTTTGTGCAGATTAAGGCAGAAATCCTTTGGAAGAAAAATAGCCAGACAACCAATCGCTGAAGATTGTATAATAAAATGTCTGTACAAAGGGAAAAAATTAAGGTTGCCTGCGCATTTTTTTCTGGCATTTCCTAACTTATGAGGATTTCAGTCCAAAGCCTTCATGCTCTTTTAGTATAGCTTGGTGTGCAAGATTTGAAGGTAGCTCTCATGTATTCAGGGTATCTCTGTTGCTAGATCTGAATACATCAGTTTCAGCTTCTTGGCCAAAATGGTAACCGAAGATTGGTAATTGCACTTTGCCTGTCTTCTTTCTGTTTACCTTTTAAGTTTCTGCTTTGGTTGTATACAGGATTTCTTTAAACACCAGAATTACTCAATGAATGTGCAAGATGAATGTTTTAGATCATGCAAACTCTTCTTTAAAATGCAGGATGCTTATATATGTATACCTATATAAATATATATATATAAATATTTATATACACAAGTATATTACAGTATATTTAGGAGGAGCAATGGGTAATAAAAACATACCTGAGCGAAAAAGGCTTTTTTGTGGAAATAACAGTATCTCTGCGATGATTAGATTCTGGTCTTCCTTTAGGTTGTGTGAGAAGAAGAGATGTGGCTTTGGCAGTCCCCTTCCCCCCTGTTCTGCACCTGTGTTAAAGGTAACTCAAATAGTCCCCATGTGTGGCTGAAAAGGAGGTTACAAACAAGTCCTCTAATTCAAATACAGCTGTTTCCAGAGAGGATGTAGAATTCATCTCTAAAACGTGGTGTTGAGCAGCTTCAAGTGAAGCTTTCTCAGGAGCCACAGAAAAGTTCGGCCTGCAACCGCACCACATAGAAAAATGCCTTTGGCCAGAACTGCTGCTAAGGTATCACTTCTCATCTTCCCCTTCTCCTACAATTCTGTGTGGAAAAGCCACATCACAGAATATCTGGAACATGCACAACTGTATATGGAAACATTATATAGAGAGTATAATTATATAAGTATCACTGTCTTTGGGTTGAATTGCATACAACATCATTCTTCCTATAGTTCTGCCTACTAAAGGAATTAGCTGCTGCAATGTTTTACACACATGATTTTGCCTTAGGCTCTCTTTTCTAATCCAGAAGATGTAAATTCATAACACTGTCTTCTTCGGTTCACTGCAAGTCTGCATGTCCATGAGTCCAAACACAATGATCTGCCTTACAATTTGTGGTTCAAAACATAGAAGAGTGTGACAGCTGAAGTAATTGCAATATATAAAACTGTCTGAGAAAAACAGATTATTTCTATTTATGGAAAAAAACCCTAAGTTTTTATGTTAAAGCTATTGTAAGTGCTCTTATAAAAGAATAGGAAAAAAGTTAAACTTCAAATTTCAAAAGATTTTATTGAAAGACTGGATTGATCCCACCAACCCCAGCCACCATCCCTACAAGTATTTAAAAGATCTGTAGATGTGGCATGGTTTAGTGTCATGGTTTTACCACAAATTTAGTGATTTTGGACAAGAGATTTCTGAGAGAAGCCACAGACACACCCCAAAATGAAGAAAACACACAAATATCACAGTTTATTCTACACACACAGAAAAAGTAACAATAAAGTGCAAAAAACAGACAAATTAAGCTTTCACAGTGCCCATGTT
>VYZS01051418.1:607-40449 GCA_013400695.1 Neodrepanis coruscans | reverse complement strand
TAAAACCACGACAAGGAGATTGGGTAGAGGGTAGAAGAGAATTAGATTCAATAGGATTGTAACCATAGCTCTTCCTAGGACAGAAATTCCACTAAGAGGGATTAAAAGGCAAAAAAGGTTTCCCTATATTCCCTGCAGGGCACAAAAACCCACAAAGGAAATATTTTTGGCAAACTGGAGCTGGGAGAAACTCTTGAAATTTTGAATAGTTCCATTCCAGCATTCACTATATGAAGCTTGCACCCAGATGGCTTCCAGATGAATAAATATCTATTTTGACCACATCCTATTTAGCCCCATTTCTGTTTTTGTATTCACCGAACTGTGCTAATTCTGTACCCTTATCCCCACTGCATGTTCTGTCACTTGTCAGGCAATACGCTTAGAAGTCGCAAGCCTTGCTTCAGTCCCCTGGCAGCAAGTCAACCAGTCAGCTGGCAAAGCTGGATAATTACTGCTTAGCCCTAAAGAGCTTAAAATTTATTTGCATAGACTTGTGTCCTGGCAACACCAAGGCACTGAACCAGAGAGCAAACTTTCTTTCTCCTGAACATTTTCTATAAGGGAAAGGACACAAGGGACTTTGAGACAGACATAAAATGGTGGTTACCAAGAAAGATTACTAGGGACTGAGATACATGGACTATCCTCTATGGTTCACTTGCTGTTACTGTGTCATGTAGAAGAGACCACTGGGCTTCTTCTTCCTTCTTTTATGTTTTAATAGAAAACTGTACTCCACTGGCCTAAAGGGTTTTTTCGAAGTGCATTTGCAGAACTGCTTAGAAGACCTGAAAACTAGGATGTGATAAAGACAAGAGAAACAGAGATGCTGGGTTACACAGTCTAAGTAAAGCTGATGTTTTCTTTGTTTATTCAGTGCAATTTGCTTATGATTTTTTTTCCTCTTGCTTTTTTGTTTCTCTTGGTTATTATTGTTGTTTTTCATGGCTGGAGCATCCTGACTGGCCCCATGTGGAAGAAATAACATCAGTCAGGATGATAAGGAAGGTAATTAAATAAGATTGACCCACATTCAGCACTGTTCCTCTTCTGAGTTGACTGCAACCTTTCCCTGATGTCAGTGTGCAGTGTGTAGGATGCTACATCAGAGCACCAATGGCAGCTGCAGAATGGCCACCCTGCATGTCACAGTCATGCATGAAGTAAGGTGATCCTACGACCACAGAATGGATGCAGAGAGAGAAGTAGAAAGACACTTTGGAGTCTAGTGTGAGCATCATCAAAATAGTGAGGGGAGTTGCATCATACCTCATTAGTCAGTACTGCCCTATGAGAATAAACTTAACCTGACCTGGGGCTAGATTCACTGTCTGCTCATAAAAAAATCTGTGGAAGTCTTCAGAGGCAGCCTAAACTGTATGTCCTGGAAAAACCATACCTACTTTCTCAGGGGATTCTCTAGGTGTTTGTCATCCCTATGAACCAGCCCTTCTGTGCCTGACCTCTCCAAACCATCTCAGTTAGATCACATGGCTGAGAGATAAACCAATCCATAATCTTTCCTGGAGGAATGTTGGCCCTGCTGTCATCCAGGGTAGATGGGAAGCATGAGCAGCACCAAACTGGGATGGGAGAAATAAGGGTGTTCCGGGAGAGGTTTCAGAAATACTTTAAGTTTCAGGTTTACAGCAAAAACTTAAGAGGTCTTTAGTGTTTTTTTAAGGCTTTGAGAGGCTGTGGTTTGGTGTGCATGCCAGAACCTTGAGAATTAGATACCATAATTATATTGTGCCTAAGACTCTTAACCCAAACTTACTCTCCAAGTATATTCTACCTATGTCCCTCAAAATGTCAGAGAGGCCACAACTGTGAGGTGATCAGAACTTAAAATGTGGCATCAAATAGTACTCAGCACCTCATAAATTTGATAAATGACTCAGAGATAATTTTTTACTTAGAATTTTTATGTGACTGTAATAATACTTACGTGATATTCTGGTGCAAGCTTCTCTTACAGCAACATACAAATCATAGCTTGCAATGTTACTGTGTTTCTCCATTAATAGCATGTTCCTTTTTTCTATTTCAGGTGGGGGCTTTTTTTGGGAAGTTGTATGAGGGGCAGTTGTTGTATTTTTACGGATAAGCAGTACACAAATCAGTCTTCCAAAACATAAAAAAAATCTTTTGAAAATGTGACAAAGATGGTTTTATTCTCTAATTACTGATGTACTTGCTTAAATCGGTATAAAAAAAAAGAGATTACATCTTAATATTTTTTGTTCATTAAGCAAATCCTGTAATGTTGATGTAATCTTGTTTTACTGTCTTCGCTAGTTAAACTATTGCAGAAGAAACATAAAACTGTAGGGCTTCCATTAACAACACATGGGAAAGAGTAACAAGCACATAACTTCAAGAACCTCAGAGGACTTATGCACTGAAACAGGGACATGGCTGGAAGGTAGGTTCCTGATTCCACGTTGTTATGAAACCTCTCACAAAAATACTGCACATCCTCAGATACGAGTGTTCTGGGGAAGTCAGTTCAGTTGGATACATGCCCTGTTGGAAGGCTTGAGTTATCATTTTTTTCATCCTGACAAGCACCCAGATGGACATATAAAGATTGGTGTGCTGGGCACAGTTTCAGATGGTCATTTCAGGGGTTCTTTGGGTTTGCTTGCTCTGTCTCATCCCAAAAGAGAAGCAGCAATGGACTTGAAAGATGAACAAAATCTGCTCCTTGATATAAAGAAAGAGGCCTCCAGCCTGTACTGCTACAGCTGTACTACACGGCTCCCAGGCAGACATCCTTCTCTCAGGTGAAAACACAAAGCTGAGGTTTGGGATCTACATTAGCCCAGACGTCAGTTCAGAGAGAGCCACCATTCAGATGTGGAAATGGCATTTGGATACAGGTTGGGACATACTGTCAAGTCCTTGAGAAACTAGGCATTTGTGTATTTTGAGAAGTTATTGAGATTCAAAAAACATTTTTGCCTTGCCTGGGGACAGAGAAGGCTCCTCAGGGAGGGATCTTACTAGAGAATTTCTCTAGATAAAAATGCAAGGAAGTCTCAGCATTTCACACCTACTGGCCATTGTTCAAGCGAGCCTTTCTCTCACGTCCTTTCCATCTGCTACAAGGATGATGCTCAGATGAGCCTGGAGGCAGTGGCTAGAGCACAGCAGATAAAGTGGGGCAGAGCTGTGCTGCTTATCCACTTTCTTCCAGATGAGAACTTTACATTTCTTTTACACTTGATTCTGCTGCAGCTCATTCACCCAGACCATGGGACTTGGTAAGAAAGAACAAATCAAAATGTGCTCCAACTATGTCCTGATGTTCCTAGAGGGAGCTGTTCCTATCTGAAGGGGTTAATTAACTTCAGGGATAACATAAAGCCATGATGTACCGAGTTATTTGGCAGCTGGAGTCATACCATCTAGTTGCAAATGCTATTATATAATGCTTTTATACATGTTTTTTTTTAATTTAATTTATTTTAGTTTTGTTTTGTTTGTTTTTAATCTGCCCTCCTTAAACTCTTAATAAGCTGTGGGTTAAAAGGTTGTTCCGTCATCAAAGTCCTCCTTCACATGGACAGAATACCTTTAGTGAGGGTAGACTTGATTTACAGAAGGGTTTGAGGGTGGAGCAATGATATAAATTTGCCCTTTGAAAATGGAGTCAGTGGATGGCATCCTAAATTAAGGAAGTTTTAAATTATATTTGAAGCTTCAGTTTGCTCATTGCTCTGCTTGATCCATGGGAACCTTGATAGGATGAAGTTATATGAAGAAAGATAATTAAGAATTAAATTATGAATCAAAACTGTTCAAACTGTACCTTAATCCTCTCAGCACATGCATACTTTGTCATCTATTCTATGGGATAAATGTTTCAGAGACAGGAAAAAAAATACATAAGGAAAATAAATATGGTTGGAAGTAAAACTATGTGAAGAATGCCAGGCTATAAGAGGAGATGAACTTCTGAAACTCATACCCATACGAGTTCTTGAAGATTTCTGTGCTCAGCTGATTGGATTCATTAAAAAATGCTAACCTTCTTTATAAGTCAATATGTAGAACAAACAGCTACATAATCCAGCAGTGTACCAAATGCTGATAAACCTTTTCTGAAGTTAGAAAACAAAGAGAAGACTGAACAGCCTGTTTGTAGACATTGAACTCTTCCTTGGAAGGCCTTATTAAGTTTCCTTGATCAGGCATTTTGTAGTTTAATGTCTGTATTGGTTTTGAAATGGAAGAAATAGTTCACAGCAAAGAGGTCTAACATTGTAGGGTCTAAATGTTTTATATAACTAATCCATTGATGGAAGTTACTTAACAAATGATGATTAAAATTTTTCTAGAGGATCCCAATTCAGACACATTTCTTGAATAGTCAGGACCAGTTGCAACCCTTCTACCTTTATCTCCAAACCATTAAACAGAGAACACCAGTAACCATCATAACAATTTGCATCTATGGCTCCAACAAAGCAATGTTACTTAAATTAAATATTTTTCACATTAGAATTAGGACATAATGAGCATTTTGGCATTCTTCCAACTTCTCTCCTGACAGCAAAAGCTCTCCTGAATGACAGAGTGTCCATCATGCTTTTCAGAGCCATTTTCATTTTTCCATTGGAAAAGAAACTGACAGGGTGACTGATGAACTGCCACACACCCTGACTTGCAGTTATAGAAACACGAAAAACCTGTGAAGCAGAGACTGAGCTATTTCCCAGGCTACAAAAAAAGAACATTGAAAACCTTATGATGATCCAGAAACTCTTGACACTGGAAAGATTGAGGGTTTCAGGAATATTTCAAATGAAGCCAAATTATCCTTGTCCAGTTTATAGCTTTTCCCCATGAGCAACTTGTTTATTGCCCTCTCCCCATGTATTGTGAGAACTGATGGTTATACACCACTTCCGGGAAAACACAACTTGTTCCCTTCCTCAAGTAGACCCAAACTTGATCCTTAATTGATTCATCTTCATTTCAAATTCTTGCTTTATTTTTTGACATTGCTGTTTAATAAACATGGTCATTTCTTTACCTTATGTATGTCACTCTGTAAGTCACCTTTAGAGCTGATATATCACAGATTAGCGTACCATTTTAAGTGTATCAGCATCTATATATGGTGTACATACTCTACAATGTGCATATAGTAAAATATACTTATTCAGAATATATAGTACATTTCTTTTTTATAGACACTTATTTCTGACTGTTTTAGTACAGTAGTATATAAAAAACTTCAATGTTAGATTCAGTCTGGGTTTAGGCCTGCCTGGCTGCCCAGCTGGTCTTGCATCACATTTCTTAGACTTTTCTTAGTCCAAAATCTTCAGTCCCTCTAACCTTAACAGAGACTAATCCTCACATCAACAAATAACAATAATGTGTCCATTAAAAAAAAAAACAAAACAAACACACATACACACACACACACACACAAAAAACCACAAAAAATACTCCAATCCCAGAAATCATTGAGCATTTCCTCACAGGAACTAAAAAGTGCATATCAGTGTTATCTTAAAAGCTAGACACATAATTACACATCCTCTACAAAAGGACACAGAATGGAAATAGTGCCATAAGGGGTCAGGCCTTCTAACTGTTCCCTGGCAGACAGTTAGAAAAGAACAGGGTAAGTAAATATGAAACTTCCTTTGAATATTGTCCTAGGCTTTGAACATTCNGTTTTTTTTTAATTTAATTTATTTTAGTTTTGTTTTGTTTGTTTTTAATCTGCCCTCCTTAAACTCTTAATAAGCTGTGGGTTAAAAGGTTGTTCCGTCATCAAAGTCCTCCTTCACATGGACAGAATACCTTTAGTGAGGGTAGACTTGATTTACAGAAGGGTTTGAGGGTGGAGCAATGATATAAATTTGCCCTTTGAAAATGGAGTCAGTGGATGGCATCCTAAATTAAGGAAGCTTTAAATTATATTTGAAGCTTCAGTTTGCTCATTGCTCTGCTTGATCCATGGGAACCTTGATAGGATGAAGTTATATGAAGAAAGATAATTAAGAATTAAATTATGAATCAAAACTGTTCAAACTGTACCTTAATCCTCTCAGCACATGCATACTTTGTCATCTATTCTATGGGATAAATGTTTCAGAGACAGGAAAAAAAATACATAAGGAAAATAAATATGGTTGGAAGTAAAACTATGTGAAGAATGCCAGGCTATAAGTGAGTCTTTTTATAATGTGGGACATCAAGAGGAATCTGGCTCTATTCTCCAAAAGGAAGAGGCCTCACAGAATTATAGGTGCCTTCCCTTTTTAATGAATCTAAAATATTTCTTCTTTCATGCTGTGAAAAGCCATGGTCTCTTAAACAGGGACTGGAGTTCATAGTGATGGGAGGTGAGAACAATGTCTTTATTTCTTAGTGAGGCCAGATCCAGTCCCCACAAAAGCACGCATCATGTCTGGGAACACCTTTCCTACCTTTAGATAGGTACAATCCACGNAATGAAGCCAAATTATCCTTGTCCAGTTTATAGCTTTTCCCCATGAGCAACTTGTTTATTGCCCTCTCCCCATGTATTGTGAGAACTGATGGTTATACACCACTTCCGGGAAAACACAACTTGTTCCCTTCCTCAAGTAGACCCAAACTTGATCCTTAATTGATTCATCTTCATTTCAAATTCTTGCTTTATTTTTTGACATTGCTGTTTAATAAACATGGTCATTTCTTTACCTTATGTATGTCACTCTGTAAGTCACCTTTAGAGCTGATATATCACAGATTAGCGTACCATTTTAAGTGTATCAGCATCTATATATGGTGTACATACTCTACAATGTGCATATAGTAAAATATACTTATTCAGAATATATAGTACATTTCTTTTTTATAGACACTTATTTCTGACTGTTTTAGTACAGTAGTATATAAAAAACTTCAATGTTAGATTCAGTCTGGGTTTAGGCCTGCCTGGCTGCCCAGCTGGTCTTGCATCACATTTCTTAGACTTTTCTTAGTCCAAAATCTTCAGTCCCTCTAACCTTAACAGAGACTAATCCTCACATCAACAAATAACAATAATGCTTCCATTAAAAAAAAAAACAAAACAAACACACATACACACACACACACAAAAAAAAACCCCACAAAAAATACTCCAATCCCAGAAATCATTGAGCATTTCCTCACAGGAACTAAAAAGTGCATATCAGTGTTATCTTAAAAGCTAGACACATAATTACACATCCTCTACAAAAGGACACAGAATGGAAATAGTGCCATAAGGGGTCAGGCCTTCTAACTGTTCCCTGGCAGACAGTTAGAAAAGAACAGCGTAAGTAAATATGAAACTTCCTTTGAATATTGTCCTAGGCTTTGAACATTCACAGCTCAGAGACTTCCTCAGCAGAAGACTCTTGTGAGCAATCTCAGTCTCTCTGACTCGTTCATGCAAACTTTCAGTACTTCTAGAATCTTATAGTAGGAAATCCTGTCAGTTGAATTGCAAGAGGAAAACTGCTTTCTGATTGAACTCTTACAAATAATTCTGTAAATTAAAAAAAGTTTTCTGTTCTTCTGACAATTAGTTAACTTTACAAGTTCACATTTTGATAGCAATCATAAACATTATAATATTGCTCTTGGCTTCTGATAAAATGGGATGCTTCTATCATCTGTAACATTCTTTTTAACAGAAAGCAATTGCTTGATTTTATTTAGCTTGTCAATGGACCATAAAGTGACTTGCAAATTACTGCCAATGAAAAAAAAATGCAGACCATTTTTAAAATGCAATATAAATCCCATAGAACCTGAGATATGCCATCAATTCTTCTAAGGTTACTGCATATATTTCTTGACAGAAAGCTATGTAAAACCAGTGCTAAAGCATTTGCTTAAAATTAGCAATTGTCTTTTAATAACACAGTCAGAGAAGTAAAGGCAATTTAGTGAAAATTTTATACGTTATCAAATATATGGTAGCATAACATTTCGTTTTTAGTATAGAAAACTGCTTTATTCTTGAGAGCCAAAGGAAATGTCTCCAAGATGTCTGCTCCACAGAAAGCAGATGACGATAATCGATAGGATACACTATCCATAAATAGCATTCATTTTAACTTCTTTATTCCTAGGGTCCAATAATAGAAAATGAATCTACTTTATCCTCACCATTACTGGATTCAGTCCAACCAATTTTGTTTCCTTTTGGAATCATAAATCAAGGTTGTGCATTTGTTTCTCTGTTCCACAAACCCTTCATATTTTCACACTCATCCTCAGCAAGTGACACATGATTACATCAATGTCACCTTCTTTCAGATGCCTGAATAGCTTAAGAAGTCAGTATTGGCTTGCATGACTAAGATCAACTCTTTGTAAGAATATTTTATTCACTCTCTTCTAGTCTAATTAAAAATAAACAAACAAAAAAGACAAACCAACAAAAAAAAAGATCACCTCTCAGACTCTGTTCCCTTGGATATTTTTCCAAGAGTACATTCAGGAGATGCATTCAAAATATACCTATCCACAATACACCAATAATCCACCAATAATGTGTTGTGGTTGTTTTTTTTTTAAATACAGCCCTATGCATAAAGCTTTTGCCAGATTCTTCTTTCCTCAGGCCTTTCTAATAGAAATAAAACTTAAGGCAAAGCCTTTGTTAGACTCCATAAACTCATCATACCTGACCATTTGACCTCTGAACATCCAGACTGCTTGTTAGCTGACTTCCTGGCAGACTTGGCCTGTGCCGACTAGCACAGTTCAAGGATAGTGCACACTAAACACCATTTCCAGTGGGCTCTGTGGACAACACTGCTCCAAGTCTCCTCCCTACCGACTCCCTCAGCAGGCATTGTGCCCTCAAATACTATGTGCTTTCAGTAAAGTGATTTAATTTTCCTTTTCTTGAAAATCTCTGTGGAAGAAAACTGTGTAGCCACTTTCAAACACAATGAACTGGAAAAAAAAAGAAAAAACAAAACACCACAGACATATTTAAGTATTATAACTGAAGCCCACAGGATGACAAACAGCACAGAGGAGCTCCAGGGACACGAGACATATAGTGTTGATTGTTGATCTTAAGGGAAACACAACACTAGATAATATGGACATGAACTAGGCTGTGCCCTATGCAGGGTTAGAGGTTGTGTCCTGGCCATCTACTATTTATTAGAGGAATAGCTAAATATGCCTGCAATCTTTTTGTGAATGAGAACCNATAAACAAACAAAAAAGACAAACCAACAAAAAAAAAGATCACCTCTCAGACTCTGTTCCCTTGGATATTTTTCCAAGAGTACATTCAGGAGATGCATTCAAAATATACCTATCCACAATACACCAATAATCCACCAATAATGTGTTGTGGTTGTTTTTTTTTTAAATACAGCCCTATGCATAAAGCTTTTGCCAGATTCTTCTTTCCTCAGGCCTTTCTAATAGAAATAAAACTTAAGGCAAAGCCTTTGTTAGACTCCATAAACTCATCATACCTGACCATTTGACCTCTGAACATCCAGACTGCTTGTTAGCTGACTTCCTGGCAGACTTGGCCTGTGCCGACTAGCACAGTTCAAGGATAGTGCACACTAAACACCATTTCCAGTGGGCTCTGTGGACAACACTGCTCCAAGTCTCCTCCCTACCGACTCCCTCAGCAGGCATTGTGCCCTCAAATACTATGTGCTTTCAGTAAAGTGATTTAATTTTCCTTTTCTTGAAAATCTCTGTGGAAGAAAACTGTGTAGCCACTTTCAAACACAATGAACTGGAAAAAAAAAAGAAAAAACAAAACACCACAGACATATTTAAGTATTATAACTGAAGCCCACAGGATGACAAACAGCACAGAGGAGCTCCAGGGACACGAGACATATAGTGTTGATTGTTGATCTTAAGGGAAACACAACACTAGATAATATGGACATGAACTAGGCTGTGCCCTATGCAGGGTTAGAGGTTGTGTCCTGGCCATCTACTATTTATTAGAGGAATAGCTAAATATGCCTGCAATCTTTTTGTGAATGAGAACCAGAGTTAGCTGCATGGAAGTGATACTCTTACCACTTACAAAGTAAGTAGATAGCTACAACAACGGCAAAAGTGCACCTGTTGACTGAAAAGACAATACACTTTGATAGAATACAATTCTTGAACGTAGTCTCATTTTAATACTAGTTCACAAGGACAATGCTTTAAAGCTCCTTAGAAAGTGACAGATTTCTTTTGATATGTTTCCAGGTCAATTCAAGTCCAAGTCTGCATTGAACAGGATCCTACATGAAGTCCCACTTTCTCATTTAAACCTATTTTTGAAGCTTACTGAAATCATTGTGCCCACAGGAGACAATGCTTTATTTGGAATATCAAGGAACCTCCACGCTTCTGGGAATTCCCAGTTTCCAGAATGCTGCGTGTGTATTGCTCTTTCATTTATTGCTCCAGACAAAGTTTAAATGAAGGGAAATGGACAATATAAAATCTTCCATGACATTATGATTTAATGTGTGACTTGCTGAAACCTTTGTTTGACGGGATAAGCACACTTAGCTAGATCACATATGTGTGTTAATTATAGCAAGAAAGCAAACAAAATGACAATAGTTAAAACAAATACTACCAACAGGAAATTGTTATCAAGCTGTGATAAAATGTTTATCAGGAAATGTTTTTGCTCCATCCAAAACATTTCCTGTCTGTAACATTTTTTGTGGGAAAAAGAATATCTGTTGTTCTAGAAATAGCATCTTTGTAAGGAATTAAATGACTGTGCTTGTAGAAAATAGCAATATACACAAATCTAGTTTCTGTCCTGTTTTCTTCCTTGTACATAGTGTGATGTATCTTTGAAAGAGAACTGTTTTCAGAAATTGCACTGGCATTCATTAGAAGTTGAACTTTACAGATTAAAAATAATGGAGCCCCGATCCTTCACTCGCTGAGACTGATAGTGAAACAATCTTAGTCTCTTTTGATCTGGAAAAAATAAAAAAAGATTAATTAGACTGAAAAACACTACTACTGAAGACGTTAAAAGAATGATACTCAAGGGGAAGAAGAGCTAGAGATTAACTATTGAAATGTATACTCAAAATAAAAGTCACGAAGAATTATATTTGCCTAATCATGACTTTCCAAAACTAGGGAAGTCCTGATTTTTTTTCAAACATAATGGGTAGTATCACAAAATCACAATAGAACTGACATTTGGAAAGAACCGACCTATAAAACATTACTAAATATGGAAGCAAAATACACAGTTCTTTATAGACTTATTCTATCACCTGTGTGAAGACTAATTGTAGTGTGTTATTCCATTCCTTAAATATTCTGCTTTGTTTTTTTTTTAAAAAGAATAGTGAACTTTAGTAGATTTTTAAAGGGAATTCAGTCACTAAAACTGCTCAAGTATTTCCAATAATTAGATTAATGTGAAATAATCTTTTTATTAATCAGCATTTATATGAAAGACATTAGGCTTTGATTAAAAACTGCTATTTTCCCCTCTTTTAACTACAGGCTCTATGACTTTTATTACAAATATTTCTTTAATTTCATGGAACTAATGATAGAATCCTAAAAATGTAAAGGACTTCAAAAAGTCATTTGCTCAGCTTTCATGACCTGAATTCGGATCAACAAAAGTTATTTTATTTCTGATACAAATATCAAATCATGGAAACGAAAACCTTACCGGACAATTTATTTATAATTTCCTTATTATCACTGTGAGTGCAATTTTTCTTATTGCCAAAGCTGAATCTCTTTTCCTTCAGTTTTTGTCCTGAGTATTCATCGAACAAAAATTCTCCTTGCTCTTTGCAATAGCATTTTCTGAGAACATGGCAATGTCTCTTTTCTATCTTTAGATACTATTTTTAAACATCCTATTATGATGTTTACCTGTTTTGCAATGACATAATGCTGCTGTATAAGATAAAATTAGACTGCCTTCCAATGCATTACCAGTCCTTCCCAGCTTCATATCAACCAAAACTGTAATGAGCATCATCCAAGTTATTAATGGAAATATTGGAAAGAACTATAAGACTATCTGCAAGATGAGACAGGCATGTATTAGAATCATACAATAAGAATAGTTTCTGTTGGAAGCGACCTTTAAAGGTCATCTAATCCAACCTCCCTGCAATGAGCATTCCTTTCCATTCCAATTCCCTTTCATTCACTGCTGCTGAGTTCTAAATCTGGAATTACATTTAGGAATGAAGAAAAACAAACCAGACACAGTTCAAATGAAAGGAAGAAAATGAGACTGAAGTACAAGAACTGGCATGTAAGAAAAGGCAGAAATAATGGCATGAGGTTTTTACCTGAAGACATAAAAAATGGAGACCACTTTCCACTTTCACTCTAAGAAATTTGAGCTCCATTTCTGATTTTAATTCCCGAGGCTTTAATTTCTCTCCATTGCTTCTTGTTATGGCTTTTTTTTCCCATTGAATTAAAATGCCACTCAGTACCTTATTTTAGCATTGTAAGGAAGCCATAAAGTGCAATTACCTTTAAACCATCTTCAATAAACTAAACATAAAATCTCTTTAGCTGTCTCTTATTTTCAAATCATTAATCATCTCATGCAGCCTATCCCATTCTCAACTTCCCTATCAAAATGCATAGTAGCATTATATGCAGCATCCTAGTAGTTGGCTTAAAATACTAATTCCTGGATGCAAATTACCTTCTAACTACTGTTGATTCCTGTCTTGGCACATTACGAAATAAAATTAGCCTTTTTCACTTCTACGTTCTCTGGCATTACACTTTTGTCTGTTGTTCGCTTAACTCAATCTTTTAGCTAAATGTTCCAGAAAGCAGTTTCTCTGCTTCTAGATTTAAGGACTTCACTGTATCAAATGGCATTTTGTTTCAGTGGGTCAAATACACAATTTTTTCCACTGTTTCTAAGTGTGACCTTCAGCCT
This sequence comes from Neodrepanis coruscans, assembly GCA_013400695.1. Classification (NCBI taxonomy): domain Eukaryota; kingdom Metazoa; phylum Chordata; class Aves; order Passeriformes; family Philepittidae; genus Neodrepanis; species Neodrepanis coruscans. The sequence continues at coordinate 27,515 of VYZS01051418.1, read as the reverse complement.
AACAGTACACAGCACTTCCTTGAGTTACATAGAGCATAACTTTTAGAAAGATATCCAAGACTTTTTTAAAGTGTGCATTGAAGAATCAATATGCAGCCCAAGATGAAACTTGTTTTAGGGGACAATTACTCTTTGCTTTACTGCCAGTCAGAAAATGAATAGCTTCAGCTTCCACATGGTGTTGTTACCACTGTCTGCTTGGCTGAAGTTATCAAGTATATTATTTTACTTACACATGTATCTGAGATTGAGCAAGGCCAGGCTGGATGGGGCTTTGAGTCAAATGAACTAGCGGAGGGTGTCCCTGTTCATGGCAGAGAGTCAGAATTAGATGATCTTTAAGGTTCCTTCCAACCCAAACCATTCTGTGATTCTAAGATTTTTCCCCTCTGAAATGTGTGCAAGAAAACAGAAAACTGAGAAGGGAACATGGCAGCAGTGATTAAGTGCTTTGTGTTAGAACCATTTTATTCTACATAAAGAGAAAACAAAATTATTGTACATGATAGACAGTCCTTAATGAGTCTGGTGCCCCAAAACTTGTCTTCCTTCCCACGCTTTACATACATCATCATGGATGAATGAATGTTGACTGAAGAAAGCAGTTCAAGTAAAAAATACTCTCCTTCTGGAAGAACCAAAGTGACTGAGGCAATGAAACTGAAAACATTTAACCTTTCCAGATGACAATGCATTCAGAATGCGTGCATAGGAAGCTGAGTGCATTCTAAAGTGTAAAAAAATAGCTGACAAACTAAAAGGAGATAGTGATTCCAGAGAACACTGCAGTCAGTGGCAGAAAACAGGCAGGCATTGGCGAGTGCATTAGGGAAGAGCACTGGTAGTCACACAGCTCTACAGGCACTTCATGGATTATATGGGTGAAGAACAGGATGCAAGGCACATGTAGCCTATTGATTGAGACCGACCAACATAGCAAGTATGGAGAACATAGAAATATGGAGTCTTGACTCCTTTGGTAGGTTTTTGTTACTTTACTTATACAAGCCTAATTTTTGGACAGCCAAAGGTTTGCATCCAAGTACATGAATCTTTAAAACATCAAGACATCCTCATGCAACTGTCATTCCCACAAGGAAACTAAGACCTTCCCAAGATGACAAAGGAATTTAATTTTTGATAGGATGTTAGTTCCTTAGCCCCAGAGCAAACTTTCTCCTTCTGAACAAGATATCCACAGCAATATCATTGGATATCGCAGCAAAGGTTTCTGAATACTGTTTCCTGCAGGGCATCAGGCAAAGCATCACCAACCAGTCGAGAAGGGTGACTGTTCTGCTCTGGTCTGCACTGGTGCAGCCACACCTTGAATATTGTGTGCAGCTTTGGGTGCCACAATATAAGAAGGATGTTAAGCTACTGGAGAGAGTCCATAGGGCAACAACAATGGTGAGGGGAAGCCATGTGAAGACTAGCTGTGGTCACTTGGTCTGTTCAGCCTGAAGGAGACTGAGGGGAGGCTTCATTGCGGTCTATAACTTCCTCATGAAAGGAAGAGGACAAGCAGACACTAATCTCTTCTCTGTGGTCACCAGTGACAGAAACTTAGGGAATGGCCTGAAGCTGTGTCAGGGGAGGTTTAGTCTGAATATTAGAAAAAGGCTCTTCACCCAGACGGTGATTGGACACTGGAACAGGCTCCCCAGGGAAGTGGTAGCAGAACCAAGCCTGACAGACTTGAAACAGCATTTGGATGATACGCTTGGGCACATGGTGTGACTCTTGTGAATGGTCCTGTGCAGGGCCAGGAGCTGGACTCAGTGATCCTGAGACTCGCTTGGTTGGTTAGCATCTGGTGCTAATAGTGCCAAGGTTGTGGGTTCAATCCCTCTATGAACCGTTCACTTAAGAGTTGGACTTGATGATCCTTGTGGGTCCCTTCCAACTCGACATATTCTGAGATTCTGTAAATATGTTCCACAGCAAGATAGCAGGGTATTATCACACTCAAGGTAAGAGCCATAATCAAGCAATACAGCCAGGTTGTCGCTTTTAGGAAAACTCATCAAGCCTACCCTCTTTGGGAGTGCTTAATTTTAAACATAAGTGGTAAGAGAAATAGAAGAATACTTAATATTCTCTCACTTCTCTTCTGGGGAAAACAAAAAAGATTGCACATTGGAAAAGAGTAGCAATATTTGACACCCTCCTAACAGCTGTCTTTGATCACATATCTCACGCTGTATGTTTTTGTCACGTGTATTCAGGCCCAGGCAATAGCCTGGAATGGGCTGCTCAGGGAGGTGGTGGAGTCACTGCTTAAGGAAAGACGGGATGTGGCACTTAGTGCCATCCATGGTCTAGTTGTCATGGAGGTGTTCGGTCATGGTTTGGACTCGATGATCTCAGAGGGCTTTCCCAACCTAACTGATTCTGTGATTCTGAGGCAGGAGGAGGTACTGTCTCCTTCGACACCGTGCTCGCTCTGACCACGCATGTCTTCCCAAAGCAGACATGTCATCACAAGGGACAGGCCTTGGCATCTCGTCCTCTCCTGCAGCACTTCCAGGCAGCCACCCAACCTCTCCGCCGCGGGGACCGCAGCCCCGCCCATGCCGAGCTCGGAGGACCGCGGCCGCCGCTCTCCAGCCTCCCGCTGGAGGAGTCGTGTGGGTGGATCCCTGGGAGGTGCCTCCCCCTTTCCCTCCTCTTCCCCTTTCCCCCGCGGCTTCGCGGTGAGGAGGCGCCTGAGCGCGGCAGCATCTTCCCTTGGCTCACTGGGGCGGGGAGGAGGAGCCGCCGCCGCCTGCGGGGAAGGAAGGTAAGGTGGGGAGGACGGGGGGAGGGAAGGAAAGGGGGTTGGCTCCTCGCCCTTCCCTGTGCTTTGCTTCCCCGTGCGGCCGTGGCGGGAAGCGAGGCTGGGGGAGGGCGCTGCCGCCCCCGCTGCGTGTATGGGCCGGGGTGGTGCTGTGCTCCCCGGGGCTGTAAATGGCCGATGACGGGGAAGACGGCGGTTGTGTGTCTGTGTGTGTCTCTGTCTGTCTCTGTGTGTGTCTGTGTCTGTATATGTCTCTGTGTTCCACTTGTGTCAGGAGTTACGTTTGCTGTGGTGCTGGTGCCTGATGCCCGCAGGTGTGCAGGCAGAGGTGTACGATGGTGGCGGCACCTTAGACAGGCTGAGCTTGGGTGACCATTTGCAGTTTAAAGGAAGAGAAGGAGTACTTTGGAAACCGGGGCTTGTTAATTGTGAGGAGGCGGGAGGATTGCATGGTGTTTCGGTGTGGGGGTGAAATTTCTTATATCGGTGGATTCCTAGTATTAGGCACAATAAGCAAAGAGATTTTACTCTAGTTGATGAGCACAGTAAAACCTGTAGAAGTCATGCTTGGGCGCCATCAGAAACCATTTGGGCTAAGCCAGTGTTCCTGCCAGTACCTGGAGGAAACTTACAGGAAAGATGGGGCGAGGCTATTTACAAAGCATGTAGTGACAGGACACAGGTTCAGAATGAGAGTAGGTATAGATAAGATTTTAGGAAGAAAATCTTTACTATGAAGATGGTGAGGCAGTAGAGCAGGTTGTTCAGAGAAGCTGTGGATGCCCCATCCCTGGAAGTGTTCAAGGCCAGGCTGGATGGGGCTCTGAGCACTGATGGGTGTAGTGGAATGTGTCCTTGCCTATGGGCAGGTGGGTTGGAACTACATGATCTTTAAGGTCTCTTCCAACCCAAACATTCTTTATTGGAGGATATGAAAGCAGATGTGGAGTAAAGGAAACATGGACAATCAATAGCTCTGCTGAGTGTGGGTGGGAGAGAAAATACCGTCCAAATATGAGAAATAAATGTGGCAGAGTGATGTGGGATGTGAATGATGTGAATGGTGCAGGATGTGTGATGGGCCATAAGGTAGCAGGAAGAGACTGGGTGGGTAAAAGCTTATTGTTGCTTTGAGGAAATAAAGTTACAAGAGCTTTTGATGGTGTCTGCCATATAACACAGGTGTTGGATTTGAATAAGAGTAGTGCTTATGGAGAGATACTATGAGGAATTATGTCACAGGTGGATTTCTTTCTTAGGTCATAGAATCACAGGCTAGTTTAGGTTTGAAGAGACCTTAAAGTTCATCTAGTTCCAACCCCCTGCCATGGGCAGAGATGCCACTCACTAAATCAGGTTGCCCAGGGCCTCATCCAGCATCTGTCCTCTTGTAGTTTAAAGCCATTCCACCTTGTCCTATCACTATCTACCCGTGTAAAAAGTTGCTCTCCATCTTCTTATAAGGCCCTTATAGGTTCTGAAAGGCCAGAATGACGTGTCCTTGGAGCTTCCTCTTCTCCATGTTGAACAACCTGTAAACACAAATAAATAACATCATTTGGGCATATAGCGATCCAGTTGATCTTAACATACAGGTGTTGTAAGCTCACCAAAAAAGCACTGTATTGCTTTAGACTTGTTCTCAGTAAGCAGTGTGAAAAATTCTGGGAAGAGCTAGTTTATTAGTTAGCTTGTTCACAATTGGATCACATTTGTAATTAGATTAAATAAATAGAAATAAAGTAGGTGAGTAAACAGTGACAGGTTTGACGTTTTAATTTTAGAAGGACAAAGTTTGAAAATTCAGGAGGATTAATTAGTCGTGTTGGTTGTATGGGAGTCCTGAAGGCCCTAGAAGTAAAGAAGGTACAAAGCTGTTTTATGCCAAAGGTAGAATCTGTTCAGAATTTATATCCAAAAGATGACAAAAGGTCTGTTGAAAACAACTTACAGCCATCTCAAAAAGGATTTTAGGAATGGAAAGTAGAAAAAGGATAGCTAAGCAAAGAAAAAAATTAAGAGGTAGAACGGAGGTCTACAGTGAGAATTGGCAAAAGCAGTTCTCAGTTAATTATAGACAATTGTTTTTTAAAACTTTAATCATTTAGATAAAATAAATAGAAGATAGAAGTAATAAAAGAAGTAAGACCAACAAGTGATAAAGTTGAGGTAAAATGACCTTGGCATCATGATGCATATGATCTGTTGCAGGAGGAGACTTCAATGGGTAGTTTTAATATTAGATGTTTAAACTTACACCACAAAGAATAACATTTTGTCTTTTAATTATTTTTTAAAAGCTGGGAAGCCTCTATGTGTTATGTCTGATCCAATGCTCTTGCCACTTAAGGTTCAGCAGTTCCAGTATCAGAAGACTGTTAAATACACAAATGGACAGTTACGGAATCATTTACTGGTAGAGTAAGTAGCTAATTTTTCATATACACATTCTATTTACTGTTGTAACTGTATCTCCTCTAACATACAGTATCTTTGTATGCAGACAGCTATAACTATAAAAGTTTAAACTATCAGAATTCTTAGCTCCAGATATGTAATGCCTGTGATGTGTGTGTGTGTATATACAATTAAATTTTTTTTAGGTATGCATTTATATATGTGTGTTTGATGTATATCGCTAGGTAAATTCTAACTTTGTGTCAGGGAAAGATTGCACTATCTTCCCATTGCATGCTGTGTTCATGGGAAATGCTTTGGCAAGAGCCCAGTGTTACAGGGATGCTGCAGACAGATTCATGCTGGAGCTGTGCTAGACATCATCTTGAAAAAACTCTTGCTGACTCAACATGTAGCCCTCTTCGCTGTAGACAGGAGACTTTATCATGGACCAAGGCTCCAATGTGCAGAAAGACTGTGCTAAACTGAAGTAAACAAGAAATGTAGGTGTGTTTTAGTAATGCTTATGTCTTGCTTTTTTATTACGGCTTAGAATGTTTAAGAAGAGATATTTTATGAATTAGAGCTTTTAGCCTAATTAAGGGTAGAACAACCCTCTGTGGACATATGAGGAAGAGATTAAAGGTTAGAACTGTAGAAACTGTTGATATTTCTTCTTTAACAGCTAGAACAGACTGTGAGGTCAAAGATCCAACAGCTAGACCTGATGTATGTCTCAGTGTTGGGCTGGTGCAGGTAACTGCAGGCTGATAACAATGTAGACTAGGTCAGATCTACTTGGAGGGGGCATAACAAAATGTGTGTATTTCCATGCTGTTTTTCTATTAGTGCAATATAGTATCTATGATTAAATAATAACATAAGGCATCTTCCCAGGCATTCTGTTCCTATGGCGTTGAGTTGATGTTCAGTCAGGCTTCCACACGCAGGTACAATGAGACCTGACATCTGAAGCTGTTACGTGGTTCATCTTGAGCAACTTGATGCTTTAGGCATTTTCCTTCTTGTGGGCAAAGATTTTTTTTTTTCAGTTGCTTCCACTGTTATTGCTGGCTGGTAAACAGTCCACCGTTCTACACCAACGATGGTGATAGTTCTGAAGGAAAAGCAGAAAAAAGTAATTGGAATAATAATGAGAAAAATAAAGAAACTTAATTTGAGCACTTGTCTTACCATCATAGAGGACTTTTAATAGCCCTAGGTGATTTTCTAAAAAACAAATTAGACAAATTGTCTCGCTAGCCCAAAATCCTGAGGTGAAGTTTTTTGGAGGTGAGTGGAAGGTGTCCCAGGAATCCATATATGATTTTTCAAAGCAATTTTGTCATTTAGGACAGAAATTTCACACCACACACTAACACTTACTTTTAAACCATTGGAGAGTTGAAAAATCGTGACCACTGCTTTCTACCCTGTTTTCTCACTTCTTTCAAAACATTTTTCCTGATACATTTTCTCTTTATCGGAGCGGTACTGAACCTGTATTGAAGGATGTTGCTGAACATGGGTAACAGCAGTGTTGCCACTTTTTGTGTGCCCGTGTTTCTCTTGCGTGTTGTTTACATCTTATACTTCACTGCTTGGATTCATGGCAACCAATTTCTTTTTGGGGTTGATGACTTTACTGAAAAGAAGGGCTTTGCAAATAGGTTTTGATCATCTAGGTCCAATACATCGTTCTGCATGTAGGTGAACCTCTGAAAGCTTCAGTGGGGTCATGCTGGAGGTCCATCCCTGGAGCCTGGTGGAACTGGATGTCATGCCACAAGAGTGGTTGTGTCTGACAAGGTGTTTCAGACTAAAGTTTTGCATCTGGAGATTGAGACAATGAAGCTGTTTTATCTCAGAACATTTTAACTAGAGATTTCTGTAGCAGTTGCCTACCTTGCAAGGTTAAGGATGTCAGTCTTTCAGACTGTAAATACTCCTGCCTTTAAGAGTTTCTTGGATCCAGCCTCTAAACTGTGTAGATTTCCTTGTGCAATTAGTAGGCAGATAGTGGAACTTACATCAGGAGCCAAGAATTCACAGTCTGGTGTCATGAAGCAAGAAAGGAAGGAGAGAAGATTGTGCTTTAGTTGGAGTCAGCAGTTTTTCAAGCAACCAGTCACTGTTTCTCAAGGTATTCAATTTCTTGGTTATGGGAAATGCTGCATCAATTGAAGAATGAATGACAAGCCGTGTTCTGTCAATTTCTTGTCAGCACTGGGTGAAGTACATGAAGAAGGAAGATAATTTTGAAAATAGTCTTCCTAGAAAGGAATGTGACCTGTTTAGTAGGAGTACATATTGGTAATATTACTGGTCTGATCTCTTCAAAATTGCTTGGACAAGGTAGCATCATGTCATGACTACTCCAGTAGGAAACTGCTGAGAAATGGGGAATAGAGAAAGTTAAGGTTCCTTTTCTGAAAGTCTCATCAAGTCCTTTTTTTTCTGTGACTTTTTCCTCCTAATAGTTCCTGAGCCTGTGGTTAGAGTTCTTGGGAAAGAAGCTGCAGACAGACCTTTGATTCAGCAGATGGGATTCATAAATGCTCAAGTTAAGTGGGAGGAAATAGTAAGTGGAGTTGTGAAAATTTTTGTTTGCTTGCCAAGTTCCTAGAGAAGAGAGTCTACAAGAATGTTTACATTCAAATGAGTCAGTGAACCTGTTTAAATATTTAGGGTTAAATGGTCTTAGTCTGCTAAGAGGGTTTGGCTATTAGAATTAGAATTTATGTTCCTTAACTCAAACTTATCTGTACTGCAGAAGCATGTTTGACTTACCAAAGACCTATCATGGCTGGACTGAAACAAGGGTCAGAACTTTCAAATTCCAAGACCTAATCTCAAACTGCCAGAGGATGCTGTCCAGATTCTTCATTGTACTTGGCTTTCAGATAAAAGATATGTGAAAGTTTAATACAAATATTTTTGTATCAAAATGCTGTGCACTTTCTCAAGAAATAGATGTTTACAATAATGATATTTTCTCCTTTAGATCTGCACTTTAGAAATTTTGGGGGGTAACACAGCTACTGAAAATTATATAAGGTTTTAATACATGGGAAATATTTCTTGCTTACCTTTTTATTTTTACAAAGTAAGTATTGTATTATTTTTCAAATGTAGGGGCTAGCTATTTTAAAGTAAGGTTTTTTAGCAATTATATGAATATTACAAGATTTAGTAGGTGAACAAACCCCGTAACTTGTCTGAAATAGTTCGGATATGTTTGTCTTCTGTACCTGATTTACTCAAATATACAGGATTATTATTTTTGTTGAAAATGCTGTTTTTCTTTGCTTCACTCTACATATACAATGGTTATTTTTCTGGAAGGAAAAATTCTTATAAGTAGGCAAATATGAATTATCACTAGTATTTTAAAGTTATCTATATAAGAGTGATACCTAAACAGGCTTAATATTTTTTTTGTATGCCTTTATTTTTGGAATCCCAGGGTAAACATATACTCTTAAATCAATTACAGGTTTTTAGAAAGAATACATTTGCAGATGCAGTCATGTGGCAATCAGTATGTACTTTTATTAGAATATATTAATTTGAATGAAAGAATAAACTGGTGTAATCCTCTTGTGGGGAGAATTCTCTCGCGAGGAATGTACTCCTGTGGGGTTGCTATAAGGTGTCTGTGTTTGCAGAGCAAACTGAAAATGGAGTTCCAGGGTAATTTTCTCTTAGTTATAGAGAAGATAAAGCATAACTTTGGAGCTGTGAGGACATGTAACTGGTCTTTGTGCTTGAAAAGTCAGAGCAAAACTGTCAGCATGTTTGTGGGACCCTGAAAAGTAATGAACTGGGGCACCTTTTGTTAGGCAACTGAGGTGATTACATCCTAGTATATCTTTCTTTATACTGAGAAATTAACTGCTTTTGAAGTCAGACTATGCTTTTGTCTGAACAGATGCAGAAGATGTGAAATACTACAACCTGAAGAACCATGGATACCAGTTACATATCAAATGGCTTGAGGAAGAAAATGTGAAATTCTACATTTATTTAAATTAGAGAATTCATTGTTAATAATTCCCCTGGAGGCTAAGTGTAAGCTAAGGATGCCCAAGAAGTGGGTAACATATCAGCATTGGTAGGGAGTGCTGGAAATTGATGCTGTAAACTATTGGATAGCCTTGATAATCAGTTTCACAGCAGGACTACTCACATACTTGAAATTAAAAGTTTCAGAACCATACTTCAGTAGTACACTCCTTCTCAGGCTGTGGTCATGCTGAAGGCCTTGATTATGTGAGTTGTTTTCTGGTTTAAGTATAGCTAATATACACAAATCTTGTTGTTTGAACAAGCAAGGATGTTGAAGAAAATTAGAAAGTAAAAAAGTTCTTAACTGCAGGAGCTCAACAAGTCACCATGTTTCCACGAGGTTGTAGGGGGGGTAAGCGGCTGCCTGTGCTTGTTCAGGGCTCTGCCCACCCAATTGCACAGGCCTGACCGAGTGGTGCCATTTAGTTCTTAGCTGCTGCTCCAGCTTGGCGCAGATTCCCTGCAGGTCCTGTATCCTATCTGTCAGCACCGTTTGGTGTCGGGGATCCCCAAGGTCATCTCAGATAGCAGTAGGTGCTAATGTGTAGGCAACTGAATCAGCCCTCAAGTTGAAAGGCAGTATAACATAGCTTCAAGGTATTTCAGTTTGCTTGTGTGTTTGAGCCTTAAGCTCAAAGTCAACATGGACAAGAGAGTAGCTGGGCTTTCACACATGAGCTGAATTTATCATTTAATGTCCAAACTAAGTGTATTAAATACACTGTATACGTAGACTTGTGGGTTTTGTTAAAGCTTAACAGTGTGCTTATTTAGTATAGCTGAGCTGCAGCAATTGTTTGGATTTTAATTTATTTTAAGGAAATACATTTTTTTGTTATTTGTTCAGTAAATTAAATTATATTTGTTAAATCATTAACATTTAGAATACTTAAATCATTTGATAATGCAAGTCACAGAAATTATACAGGTAATTGACAGAGTTGGCAATATTTTCTGAAGCAGAATGAATATGCTAATAACTCAGTAAACCTGAAAAGACCCAAATATTTTTCTAATATTAGTTTTCAGAATAGAACTGGAATAAAAGCATTTGAAGGCTTAGGCCAGAAATTGAATCCTCTGACCAATGTGCTTTTTCTCTGCAGAAAGAAATGTCTTGAGAATTAATGTTAGCAAGGTTCTCAGTTTATTTTTACTGCAAGAAAAAAAAATTGAGTATTGTATTCATAAAACATCTTCCTTTCCAATCACAGTCTGATTAATTTTACTACTTGCTTTTAAAACAACATTTTCTCCAAGAATTAATATTTTATGTAAGACTACAGAAGTGCGGAGTCTGTCTAGCTGATCATTGTACAGTTGAATATAAAAGCAAAACTGAGTGAGATTTGTATTACTTGTTTTCATACCCCACAAAACCAAATAGTTCTGTCTTAATATTAACAGTTTCATATTATGTATAGTTTCATAATGTAGTCATTTGATACGGTGATTTTAACCACAGTTCTCTGTCTGCAGGGGGACACAAGCACAAATCCATATGGAGGATGAACCTCCTCCTCAAGAAGTCAGTGCCAAGGTCAGAGTGTGAATTTATATTGAGAATTCTGTACTGCTCTGCTCAAAAGGAAGAAGCCTGATTCCATTTAGCAGTAGCTCAGAACATGCTAGTAGCTTTCAAGACAGAAAACAAAAGCTATGGGTAGAAAAAAGCATACTAGCAAAAAAAATCTTGCTTAAGCGATCCCCAAAGATAGAAGAACAATATATTCATATGATTCAGGTCTGTGTCCTCAGATTCAGATCTAACTCTGTCTTTCATAGCTTTATGCACTATAGTAAGAGAATTGATCACTTATGGTATATAAATGTTGGCTGGCTGGTAGTTGAAGCTGTTTTTCATTTTCTTGAAACAATGGAGAAGTGTGTGGTGAGAAAGTATTGAAAGGTGAAAGAGTAACTCTTACTGAGTTGAATGTAACTAATAATTCCAGAGACAAGATTTAGATTATGGATATTTTCTTGTCTGATAAAGTTTTTGTTAAGGAAAATTATATCCTATGTATTTCCTTGGGTGCTTAATACAAGATTAGTTGGGGATTTTTTTCTTTCAGTATATTATTTTAGTGTTGAGAAATGCTACAATTTGGGTTTTTTTGAATTCATTAATTGTGAGGGTAGGACTTGACTGCTTTGTAGAAGATGGTTACAGAATAAACCTTTTCTATTTAAAATAAATGGGTTCTGACCTATTGAGCACTTGGAATTTAGAGCCCACATTGTAAAGAAACCAATATATTCTTTCAGTAAAGGAACCTGTACAAATGAAGAACACCCTGACTGTCCTTTTGAACCTCAGGCTTCATCAGTCTTGAGCTGAAGTGGGGTGCAGTTTTAGTGGTGCAATTGGAAGAGCAGTCTATGTTTTTTTCAGTATTCATTATCATATTTTAAGATGGCTTGAATTAGTTAGAATTAGAATTAATGCAAACAGCAGATGAATGAAGACTGATTCCATGTGGATTCTGGTCCTTTGTCTGTTATAACGCTGCTGTGTGTCATGTAGGACAGCATTTGCTAGGACTAGCTTGGACCTACTTGCTCACTGACTTATTTCATAACATAGTGTTTGTTATTCCAGCTGCCTGCTGCCAAATAGATTGTGTCAGCAGAATCTTACTTCCCTTTCACTTGCAAATTTGGCTGAGGTTGGTCAGTTATTTGCTGTGAGGAGACAGAGAAAGAACTGGTGTATTGAAAACTGCAAAAGTTTTTTTTCATGAAGATGAGCAATCCTCCATTCCTCTCCTCTGAAGCGGATCATAAAGAAATTTGTGATTAGTTGCTATTTGTTTCTTTAAAATTAAACATTTCTTTTTAATTCAGGATTAATTTGTGGTTTATTTTTTGAGTTTCAAATGTTGTTTATATTTCTGTGTCTATTTTTTCATAGTAAGTGGTGCTAATTAAAAAAGCAATATCCTTATTGCTGACATAACGTGCTTCAGATTCCAAACTAGAGTTTATTCACATCTTTGTTTCAGTCAGAGGTAGGAAAAAATATGTAGTGTAACAGATCATTTTATAAGTGTGCTAGAATTAAACTAATGATGCGGTCCTCAGTATTATGTGGTGAAATACATCATACCTGCAATAGATAAAATCTATTCTTGCTTATCTTCTGATCTGGCAAATAAAGCTGCTTTCCTGTCACATCTTGAGTCTGTTTTAATTTCATTAAAGAAAATTTGATGCACATGCCATGCAAAATTTGCTATTAAATTTTGATACCGCAGCATTTTTCTGCTTTATGATATGCTAAAGCAATAGAAATGTTGTGTGGGATTCAGACATTAGCTTGACTAATTTTAATGTTGGAACATTAATTGGATCTGTTACTCCTTTCCTTTAGCTATAAACTTATAATTTGTCCTTGAATAAGCTGGAAAATGTTCAATTATCTTTTTTATTTTATTAAAAGTCTACTTACATGAAATGTGAATATTCTTAGGAAGTTCCCAGAGACTTGATAATGGTTGTACACGGAAGTAAATTTCAGAAGTAGAGGAGAAAACTTCAGAAACTTTTTCTTTTCTCAAATTTCTATTTTCAGTTCATGAAATCAAATGTGTATATTTTTCCAAGATAAGTAATCTTGGACAGACTTTTTTTCTAGTTTCTACTTTGAACAGTAATTTTAGCCCCAGAGGAAATGACACAAATTTCAAATTTGGAATATATACACTGAAGTCTATGTACAGCACTTACGTTGCATGAATATAGTGAAACTATGATCCCTCCATTTAACTTCTGACATGGTACTCCTCTCTGTGAATATGCACCCTTTCTTTCTACATCATGATATATTTTGTTCGTTGGTTTTCATGTTTTCAAGTATTGTTCTAGAATTAAAATACTGGTTTGTGGTTGAAAAACCTGTTAGTGGTGTTTCTCTAATCTTTTACTGTACAAAAGCGTGTATTTCTCTCTGTCAAGGTATTTGATAGCATTTTTTTACAATACCAGGTCTTGGAGACAACCTTATTGTCTGCCCTGAAGATGCTGGATGTTGGGAAATGGCCAATTTTTTCTCTCTGTTCCCAAGAAGAACTCAAGTTAATTCGTCAAGCCTGTGTATTTGGTAGTGCTGGTAATGAAGTGTTGTATGCAACGGAAAATGATGAGGTAATTGGCCAAGAGTGTGTATGAACATGGCATGTTTAATCACTTACGTATCAAGTTATTCTGAAAGCCAGTTCTATGATAGTATACATAGAGGAAGTTGCATGTAAAAATGTATGATTATTTTGTTTGCTACTAAAACATTTTCAGCTTAAATTAACAGCTTCCTGCAGTCAGAGGATAAAGAGTAGATGGAGTTAGAAATTTCTTGCAACTGCATTGTGACAGAATGGAAGATGGGAAATTCTCAGTAAGAATTTCTAGAGAAGTACTAGGAAACAAAACTTACTGTAAGAGGTGTTTAATCCTGGAGGGGTTGTGGGATTGTTTTTCTTGGAGATGGTCAAGAATCAACTGGATGTGGCCTTGAGTCAACTGATCTGTTTAGATCTTTGAGTGGGTGGACTAAATGACCTTTGGAAGGAAGTGCTCCATTCCAACCTAAATTATAAGTCTGTGATTCTTTTATAACAGGTTTTTGTGCTTGGCATGAACTGCAGTGGGTGTTTGGGAACAGGAGACATGCAGAGCACTATTGAACCAAGGAGGTTAGATTCCCTATGTGGCAAAAAGATAGCCTGTCTGAGTTACGGAAGTGGCCCTCATGTTGTTCTTGCTACAGAAGGTAAAGTATGAACTGAATATTGCTTTTTCAAATAGTCCACTTTATTCAACAGGTGTGAAAGGTCTGTGCTGGTAAAAAAGGCAGAGAAAAGGCAAAGGTATTCTGGGCTATTAAGTCAAACGTATTTTCTCTTGTGGATATGACATGTCAGCTAGCTTTGTTCATAGCTTGTTATTTTCAAAAGTTTTTCAAGCTCTACTTTGATCAAAGATCCGCAAGGTCTACTTTTGGATTTTTTTTTTTCACTTTTCAGTTAAGTGTAGAACTTCTGATTGCTTTTGAAATGCATTACTTTGACATGCATATTATGCCCCTGTGTTCTTGTGCCAGCGCTGTCCTTCAGCTAAAATTCATCTTTTTCCTTCAGTACCTACTTTTGGATGTGCTTTAAAGACCCATTATATTTCCTCCCAGCCTTTTGTTTCCTGCATTGACACTCTATTATCCACATCATGGTAGTAACCCCTCTCTTCGTGGTTAAGTACATTATTCTCTGAGAATAATTTTCCCAATAAGGAAATCATCCTTGATGATTTTTACTCATAACTGCATTCACGTGAATAACATCCATTCAGCACAGCCTTTATAACCTACTTTTCAGAGAGCCATTAAATGCACCACAATTACTGTATTAATTCTTGTAATTTCCAGTTTACGTTGTGTGTTTCTGTGTGGCTGTTTCACTGAAATTTGTATTTACAAGCAAAGAAAATGTTGTTGGCTTTTGACAGGATAAAGTTATTGACAGTTGACAGTTATTATAGGGAAATACTGGTTTAGTGTAGCATTTTTTGCCTTTGTAGTTCTGAGGGAACCCTTCTTAGAGATAAGGAGTTTGGTGATCTCCTTAGAAATCTAATGGAGTTGTATATCAAACCCAGTTCTCCTGCAATAACTTGGGTTATGCCTAATAACTTAGGCATAATTTTGGTTTAGACAATTATGATAATAGACAAGATGACAGCTGTTCATAAAGTCCCGCACTACTGTAACTAGAGGACACTTTATTTGAAACAAGTAAAAGAAAGTGAGTATGAAAAGGTGTTAACTGATAACAGGCCAATATATATACACTAAAGTGAATTGGGAGTACCTGGTAATATCTATACTGTAGTGATTGTAAATGCTTAGGAACTGCAAAAAGTGGCCAGGCTTCTGTTTCCCTTAAGCAGCGGCTTTTTTATCTATTGCCAGTTGGAGAGAAAATTTTGCACTAGGTTAACTATTGGTCTATCACAGTCAGACTTTACTTGCAATCTTGATTTTGCTAGCATGTTTTCCAAAATACAGGACATGAATAGTAATATTTAAATAGTAAGTAAATAATATAGTGTTTATTAATAAGTAGTAAAAGGTTTTTCTTACAAGCATCCTCATACATATTGTAAGGGAATGAAAGTTTTTTATTTGAATTTTCCAAAGTAAGAAACAGTGCTGGGCATAGGCAAGAAATTTTGATTGATTGTCAGTAAAAAAGAAATTGAAATGTGGACTGTCATCTCATACTTTTTTTTTGTGTTGCATCATCCCTTTTTTTGCAGCAATATATTTTCCTTTACTATGATTATGTTGATGCTATCCTTTTGTATTTGTGTTTAACGCTATGTTAAGGTAGCATTGGTATGTCCATGGATTGAAGAGCCCCAAAGGGCTTATTTGTATTTATACACTTAAATACCATATTGTTATTGAATTTGAGTCTTTGGTTTGTAACTTTATGTTGTGTACTCATTTTATCGTAGAAGGAGAAGTGTATACATGGGGTCATAATGCTTATAGTCAGTTGGGCAATGGTACAACAAATCATGGTTTCGTTCCCTGTCAAGTCTCAACCAACTTGGTGAACAAGAAAGTCATTGAAGTTGCCTGTGGCTCTCATCATTCTATGGTGTTAACATCTGATGGAGAGGTGAGAATAGTGGGAATAAATACCTATTTTCTCTTATATAAACTCCTGTAAGTGAGAAACAGGAAAACATTCTGCACCTAGAGCATTATTGCTTTTCTTGATATCTTCACAGTGGTGATGCAACATAAATGTATGATAAAAGTTGAAACCTGTTAGGGTATAGCTGCTTTGAAGTGCATGCAGAATATTGATTTTTGTGGCATATTTGCTTGTAATACCAAATTATGATTTCTATGTAGAGGGCAGCCAGTTCCTTCCTATGCTGTAGTCTATTTTAGATACTTAATGATGTTAAAACTATATAAATCACATTCACTTCTGCCTGCCAAAGTAAAAAGTTTCCTGTCATTTACTTTGAGGTGCCATTATGCAAGTTAGCCATTCTACTTTGGGTTCTGGAAAACTAGCAGTGGATTCTTCTAACATTAATGCAGCTGTCAGATTGCCTCTTGCCTTTGCGTGGAGGAACTTAAGAGAATGGAATACAAAAATATTTAAATTGGCATATTTCTGTTTGAAGCAGTTGAATTGTAGAACTATGCATCTTCCTAGATACATCCATTTGAACTTAAAATATTTTTTTGCCCGTATTGCTTTCTTCTCTTTTGAATATATACTTTGAATTGTATGTTATATAACCATCTTATATGACAATTCTCTTGCAACAGGTATACACATGGGGTTATAATAATTCGGGCCAGGTTGGATCTGGTTCAACAGCTAATCAGCCAATTCCTCGAAGAGTTACCAGCTGCCTACAAAATAAAATAGTAGTTAATATAGCTTGTGGACAGATGTGTTCCATGGCTGTGGTGGAAAATGGAGAGGTAAGAAATTTTAATTTAATTTTTGGGCTGAATTTTATTTTATGTAATAACTTGGCATGTAGATAATGTCAAACCTGGTAGTAATGAGCTACTACTCAGAAAGAAATATGCCTTTCCAGACTCCCTCAAGTCTACCTACTTGTACTGCTTCTAAAAACCTTTGTCATAAATCCTCCTGCAGATTCTGACACTTAAACATACCTTCCTATCCATGCTGATTGTGACTTTTTAAAAGAGGAGGTAGAGGTAAAATTGTTCACTAGCATTTGGTTTAAGGCTTTTCAGTTTCTGTGATTACTCATAAAATACAGCAGCTGTTACTTTGTATCAGGTATTGAAGTTGACTGTAGGAGTTCAAGCATCAAATTTCAAGTTTAGTTGAAAATACAGTTCTAAAGTAAAAATAGCCTTGCGAAGATCAAGAGATGTTTATAAATTATTTCTGGGATTAAATTATATTGAATATATATGTATGTACACTTAGCATTTCATGCCAGCTGAATTTTCTCATATTCAAAAATAACTGTTTGTATCACAGATTAACTGATTTTTAGAGCTGATATTACAGTAAAAATGAGAGTTCTGATTAATATACTATCCTGTTGCTGTCTTTAGCATTCATAGACAAATAAGTTATTTTCTATACTAGAATCTTAAGTATTGAGTGTGAGAATAATCAGTGAATGATATTTTAATTTTCAGTGCTCTTATACACTCACACCTTATCTCAAGAGAAAGCAAAGGAAATAAAAGAGTATTGCATATATTTATTGTACTGCAATATCCCCTGAATCTCTCATACTTTCATGTTCTCATTGCAAAGCAACAAAGAGGTTGTAAGAGTTCTTGTTTTTTTGGTTCATACAAGCTGAGGATTTGGGGCAGTCTACATGATCTCTATCTCCATTGCTCCAAGCATTTCAGTTTAGTAGCTGCTGACTGTAGTAGAACATCTGTCACTGAAATTATCGGAGATCAGTATTTTCCCTTTTGTTTTTTAAGTTCAGTGTAAGGCTGCCTACTCAAACTGTTGTGTGTAGCTTCTCATTTTATACTTGTTTTAGTGTGTTTTCTTTTCTGTTAGATGATTTTGGAATGAAAAATTAGCTCTTCTTTGAAAAAGGGAAGTATTATGCTGAATTTGCTCTGTGCTGGCAAGCAGCCGTATGAATCACTTCTTTTCTGTTCTTCATATTCTTACATAATCTAGCTCTTTAAAGAACAGCATGAACGTAAAATTCTAGATGAACATGCAGTTGATATTTTAAAAGGAAACAGTACCCAGAATTTGCAGTGCAGAAAAACATAAATGTGTGTAGATATATCTGTATGTATAGGTATATGTTTATATACATGTATGGATATTTGTGTCTGTTTATGTGTATCCAAATACCAAGTACAAATCCTAAGGTACGGGGTAGGAAAAACTTACTATTCAAACTTTGAAGTAGTTATATTGCTTTCCAAAAAAGTAGATAGTAGCAGACAATTAAAAATCCCTCTCTGTTCTAAGGTCTATGTCTGGGGTTACAATGGGAATGGCCAGCTTGGACTGGGCAGCAGTGGCAACCAGCCAACGCCGTGCCGAATCGCAGCTTTGCAAGGCATTCGGGTACAGCGGGTACGTGTGTGGTGCTCCATGTCAAACCCCTTATGAAACACTGAAGGTTTCCCAAGGCATATGCTGCATTTGAAGGAGATAGTGCTTCTTCTCTCTGTTTGAAGTGAATGAAAAACGTATCCTAAAAATGGACCCCTGTCATTAGGGAAAAAACTGTGACCCTGTGGAGTTCAGTGATAATTTTGCCATTGACTTCAGTGAGGTCAGGATTTTACTTAAAGAGGACTAGGCCATTAGAAATGTTTAGTCTTTTTTTTTTTCCTTTGAAAATTAATTAAAAAAATATTCCTGTTATTTTAGTAAAGAAGAGAGTCCTTCTATGATAACCCATTCTTCATTAACCTCTGCCTTCTTTTCTGGAAAAATGCTGCAGTTTAGGATTTTGTCTGTCTTGCAGACTGAATTTCACTTCTAGGACCGCACCACAGCCACAGTGGCTCACTGGTGTTTGGAGTCTGAACAAATTTTCTACAGCTGCATTTGATCAATAGTTGGTATCATTCCATGATTAGTCTTGATCTGTGGAGGTTGTTACACTTTATCAGATTGCTGGGCTGCCATCAGTGTAACTACAAACTGATAACTTCCTTTGACTGATAAGAAATATTTAAAGTAACTGCAGAACTGATACTGAAAGTTTTTAATTGATTTATCCAAAATAGAGGATAGTGTCTGTTAGAAAACATTGGTTTTATAACCTAGTCAAAATTTACAAGAGTGTTTTGAATTTTGGGTCATATTTATTGCATTTACTCAGGGAATTTACCGATTTTTTTTTTTCAAGTCTTTTAAAAGAAACTAATTTAATTACGTGATTTTACATTTGGTTCCTAGGATGTAGACAGTAGCTTTCCTGTTAACAATTGCTCTTGAAGAGTAACGTAATAAAGTGAATATTATGTTCTCCTGTGTTTATTCTCCTCTTTAGAGAGTTAGTGCTCCAGTAAGTTTGGCTTATTTCCATCCACTTCATTTGCTTGATATTGATTAATACCATGTTGTAGACCTCCAATCAGTAAATTAATTAAGGATTTATTTCATTTAAGGCACATCCCATGATTCATGGATGTCAATGTATTAAATGCACTTCCGGTGTATCTGCTTTGCAGATGTATAAAGATGTATGAGCTAATTTGGAACAGTGCAAATTGGTTCTTGTTAACCATCCAGCTATACTCAGTTACATTAACTCCAGGAGGGCAAGACTGTTGCTGGTGGTGTTGCCATTGTGTATCTGACTGTAAGTGGGACATGTGCTGCATATGTGGATTGTGAAGTGGAAATTCCAGCAATTGTAGGTGAGGTACCTAAGAAGGCAGCTTAGCAAGACTGCATGAGTTTCCACAAGGGGTTGTGAGCTGACACTGTTGTGTGCTGCCATCGAGATGGAGAGTTTTGTCTCTTGTCTCTCCTTCCTGTCTGATTGCTCTGGTTGCTTACCTTGTGTGGGCACTGGTGGTCCTTGGGCTATACTGTGAGAGTTTTCTTCCAGTAATGTAAGTTCACAGAATGGTTTGGGTCTGAAGGGACCATAAAAGTCATCTACTTCTAACCCCTTGCCATGGACAGGGACACTTTCCACTGGACCACGTTGCTGAGGGTCCTGTCCAACCTCACCTTGAACACTGCCAGGGTTGGGTGTTATCTCAGCAGAGGGCCCAGTAAGCATTACAGTTGGCGCAGGGAGGGGACAGTTTTGTGTGGCTGGAAGTCAGGGACAAGAGGAGCAGATAGGGAGACCTCACCTGTTTTTACAGATGTTATTCACACTATGTTATTCACATTGGAGCAGTTCCCATGAAGCAAGATCAATGCAAGACAGACAAACTTAATTTCTCTGCATATTGTTTCTATTTGTCATACAGCTTTCCTTTTTCCTCAATTTCCATCTTTTTGGTTTTTTTCTTTACTCTTGAGATTATCTGTGAGGGTTCATTGGTATATTTTTTCCTCAAAGTCACCTCATCTACTTTCCTTCGGTTTTTAATAAACTTATCTATATTTGTAGTATTTACACTGGTATAGTATCAATAACATTAGCCTATAGCATAACATGTATTTACTGTTTCATAAAAATGATTTTTTTTCCTCTTTATTATTTCTTGTAGGTTGCCTGTGGCTATGCGCATACATTAGTGCTAACAGATGAAGGTCAGATATATGCCTGGGGAGCCAATTCATATGGCCAGTTAGGTACTGGGAATAAAAGTAACCAGTCTTACCCTGCAACAGTTGTTGTGGATAAGGACAGGTAATACTTAAAGTCTTGAAATCAGATATTAGTTGACATACGCTCAGAAGAGCTACAGAAAATTATGGTATTTTTAATCTCTTTTTGGAAGAAGTAGCCTATAATTTTTGCAATGGTTGGTTTGCAGAATGTGAACAGAATTTCCTCTAAAAGTGCTTGAATCTGGACCATAACCATCCCTTTGAAAGAGAAGCTGGATATTCCAAGTCTGAATATGCTGTTTTCTACTTCAGCTCACACTATACTTTATAGGCCATAATTGCAGTTTCCCTTCAGTGTTGTAGTTTCACTGTTTGAAGTCAATCATAAAAGTTTTATGATCTCTGAATGTAAATTGTATTTTAATATGCTACTTTTGACAAGAACGCACAGAGAAAAAGCGAAGAGTGGGCATCTGTAATTGTTATGTGTTATTTCTGCTATTAAATCTGGCTCATAACCCAGGAGGGAGAGAGAAAGGGAGGAGTTCTTTCTTGATATTGTTGCCTAAAAGTTAATCTTGAATTTTTGCAAATTAAGTATTTTCCTTTAAGTCCTTGACAGGTAGCAGAGCAGGGCAGTTATTTCTATTGCTGTTGTAAAGTCATGTATGTGTATGGAATAATAAGGAAAGTGAGATGTCTCTCTTAACCTTATGTCTGTGTACATTACTGTAAGGAAGTGGTATCTCTGCTCTGGTGGTGAGACATGGCCTGATCTTGAACATCGCTGTTTCTTTGTGTGTGTTTTTGCTTTTGCTTAAAATGTAACAGATTTTTTTTTCCGGACACTTTGTCAGCAGTTAAAACATTACAATAATTTAATACAAGTTTTAGTGTTGTATGCTGCCTTTCCCTTTTGTTGGCCAGAATATGCATTCTTGGTGTCAAGAGAGAATATTGTCTCACTAAAGCCTGCAAAATTTGTGCATGCAGCTTTAAACAAGTTGTTTCCCAGCCATTTTCCCCAGGCAGCTGGGAAAACAAGTAAACAAGCAATAGATCAGACTGCAAAACAGTGGATTGTGTAATGTTGTACACAGTAGGAGTTTAGAAGTCTTGAATCAACCCTTGGATTAGACAGATAGCCTAGCTAAAAGATGCTTAGAAACATCTTTCAGTGCTGTTTGGTTCTAATTTTGAATTTTCAAAATGAAAGTCTATTAAATATAAGTAGTAATAATTAAATCGGTAATGACACTTCAGTGTTTTAATTAAAAGAAGTGTGTTTAAATTGTTGGTTTATAATTGTTACCAATAAGCACTCAGAAAAAAAGATTTTCATTAACTTTCAATTATAAGCCAAAATGCAAATTCTTTTTTCCTTTTTTTTAATGTCTCCTCATTCTTTATCATCCTCAAGTATTTGTTCTCTACAGCTTAGTGCAGCCACTCACCTCACTGCCCAGCACCAGACCTGAAACTCAGCATAGCTTTGCTGGTGTGGGCCAAAGGGGTCAGTAGAGTATGTGGTGCAGCAGATACATGGCTCTGCTGTAACAGTGTCGGCTCACTCCCAAATGCTTTTTCACAGAGACACTTTCTGAGTGCACACATTTGAAGAAACGTTGATAGCCCTTTTAATTTTGCTATATCTGATCAGAAAACATTCTTGCGTACATGCATGCTTACAAATACGTTTTGCACCAGAGAAAGACAGGAGGCAGTAAGCTTATTCACTCCATTTTATTCTTATGAGAGTGACTTGCTTTTTTTCCTTTGTTTGCTTGTAAATGCAGAGTTATAGAGATTGCAGCCTGCCACTCTGCTCACACGTCGGCTGCCAAGACCCAGAGTGGCCAGGTGTACATGTGGGGCCAGTGCCGTGGGCAGTCCGTGACCTTCCCCCACCTCACACACTTTGCCTGCACTGATGATGTGTTTGCTTGCTTTGCTACGCCTGCTGTTATGTGGCGTCTCCTGTCAGTAGGTGAGCTTAAATATTTTTTGTTCTGACATCTTCTAAATAACATCATTATTTCATAAAACAGTTGCATGTATTTGAAGCCTAAACTTAGTTTCTTGCAAAAATTTATACTGGGAAGCATAATCGTAATGGTAATAGGGAATTGCAAACAATTGCTAAAGCAGTGCTAAATAGTTGTCTGTTTTATTGTTGAGGTGTATTTCTGTGGGAAAATGCCTTAGGCTTGGGGACGGTTGGGGTTTTTTGTGTAACCTCTGCATGTTACTGTCCAGTAATGTGGGTGGAGAAGCTGAGTTTGAATTTGGAGGTTTGAGGAAGCCATGCAGAACGTTTAGGAAGGGTGAAGCTTTCTTTGATGCTCTTGAGTAGACTACTAAGAACAGAGGGACCCAAATTCCCATGTTCAGAATTGCCCAGAGGCACTTAGAGTCTCATCACAAGCAATCACGACCTGGGCTTCTGAAGAGATGAGTTGATGAATCTCAGATATCAGATTAACATTAAAGTCTGTCTTGCTGTCCTTGACTAGAAAGAGTTAGTACATAGCATCGTCTAACAAAGAGCTCGTTCTTCAGCTAGAATTCAATCCATAGTGGTTGCTAATGAAGTTACTGGTTTTGCTCACCTAGTCAAAGATTAGACTCTTGGGCTTGTCTGTAGATGTCGTCTGGGAGTTTAAGCTAAAAGCTAGAATGCAGCAAGTTGTTAATTTTTAATTTGAGCAGTACTGAGTCCATCGTGCTTCATCCCACTTCTGTACTACCTTCATAATTACTCTTGTGTTGCTGCTGTATGGCACCTCCGGAGTAATTTTTGACTGTAGCAGCTCCCCTTTCTTCTTCCATTTTTTTTTACCTTGACTTCTTGGTCCCTTTGGAAATAACGCTACAACACCGTAGCAATGTTGTACCCAAGCATAAGGCGAAACCTTACAGGAGGAGGAGGTTATTTTACTTTTAAACAGAGCTCGTTTCAGATGCACTTTCAAACCCACACTCTCATATGTGCCTAATGGCCTGTCCTGCATCCTGTCACTAAAATGTGGATTTAGGTGATCTGAGCAGGGTTCCTAGCTGATGACACAGGATAAAGGATGCTGGTTATCAGGCCCTTACCGTTTCTCCTGGATTCATATTAGTTAGGTGACTCTGTGCTGGTTTTGGATCTGCTTTTTTGCATGCTCAAGGAGCTGAGAGCAACTAGCCTCTTCATCTTGTCCCATCTTGACAAGTCATCAGGACTAACTCACTGCTGTTTGTCATCTGATATATGCATGGTGAGAATCCTCAGGCAGCTGCATCCTAGGATCTTTTATCTGCTGAACTAGGTGCCATGGACATCTGCTGTGCTTACAGCCCTTCTCTGTCTCTTTTATTCTGATGCTTCCACAGCCAGGCATTCTCATTCATTCACTATTTGTGGCAGTTCTGATATTTCTAATACACTTCTCAGCACCGACTGTTAAGGTATTTTCTTGGGTTTGTGCCTTGTCAGTGTGAACTGCCTCTTCATTTCCTTCCTCTGGTTCCCCCTTCAATGTCGTAACAAATAAAAGCATTTATTTTCCCCTCTAAGAATTTCAGTGCTGAACTCCTCTGTACTTGGTTTTCCTCTGCTGGCTGTAGAAGGCTGAAGATGTGTGTTGGTGGGCATCTGGGTTGCCACTTAACTTTGAAGAAGAGCTTCATCTTTGCATTAGCTGTTAAAATGATTACTCGATTGGATAGCAGAGGTCTGAATAAATAAACCACATATTTTAAAAAATAAGAACTAACTAAGTATTTTACAGCGTCATTATTTCTGAGGGATTTTTTATTATCACTGCATTAGATTTCCTCTCCCCCACCTGCTCCAGTGGTTTTACCTATAACCCACCACACTTCAGTAGTATTGCCCGAATTGGTTATAGCTGAACATAAGTGATATCCTCTAAATGAGATTTAAAATGATTGTGCTAAACACAGTGCAGCAGTATCACAGTGTGTTTGTGTGTATTTGTTGAGTTTTTTCTAGAGATCGTGGAAAAAGTCTTTCCATTTCCAGCAGAATACTACTCTTATTTCTAGCTTGGTAGGTCAGAGGACCTAGGATTTATGTAATTTTCTGTAGACAACAGCTAATTACTGACCCGCAAGATCTGTGTAAACCCTTAATATGTATTTATATGGTAAGCAGACAAAATCTTTTCAGGGTTAAGAATGAGGTTTGGGGGAGTGGGTTGTTGATTTTTTTAGTAGTATTAAAGAAGATAATTCTCTGAAACCGCCAAATATGATGAAAATTTTGATCTGTTCAGGAGGTAAAAATGTGCATGCAGACAGTGGATGACTTTTCAAAGATGTCTGGTAACTTCTTAGCGCAAATGTCATGTGCATATTGGCGTATAGACACATACAAACAGAAATATACAAACGTACACAGAGTGCTTCTAACACCATTAAATCTAGGGGAAGCTACTCTTTTTTTATAGAATTGTAAGTGTTGGTATTTACTTCTAGGGATATTGTAGTGGGCACTTTCACTGCAACCCATAGGTTGTTTATGTAATAGATTTATTTATGCTGTAGGTAATGTCTTCTCATGGAAGCATTTCAGAAAATTTTATTGTGATTTTTTTATTGACCTTTTTGGTATCTTATAATAACTAACACTTTTAATTTGGAATAATTTACTCAGTAACGGCTGATGAAACTTTCTGTCAGATGCAGCAGTAAACTTCTGGGACTGTTAACTTTTTTCACATAGTCTGCCAGGGGTTTTTACTAGCTTTAATGAGTTGTCAAATTTATGAAAAGTGTTAATTGCTGACAGATACCCAGGATGTTGTCATGGGAGATACTTGTATTGCTTACTACTTACTATTAAGTCTCTTTTTTATTCTAGAGCCTGATGACCATCTAACAGTAGCCCAATCACTAAAGAAGGAATTTGACAACCCTGAAACTGCAGACCTAAAGTTTCTAGTGGATGGAAAATACATTCATGTTCATAAAGTTCTTCTCAAAATTAGGTAAGGCATGATCTGTATAAACCATATAAAATAAACTGTGTAGTGTAGTCTACTGTGCTGAGTAATTACTGCAAAAGAAGGCTTATTTTTACAAACTCCCTTTTCCCTGAGCCATGGGATTTACCTGCTATTCTTCACTGTTAGTCTCTTTTCTTCATTTCATCACTCCTTGTAATTAGCTAATATGCTGCTTACTAGCAGCCTTTTCATCACTTCCCTGTCTGACATTTATCCTCTGTGCTACGTAAATGGCCTTGACCTTGCTTTCCAATAATCTTTTTCTACCGAGGAAAAGGCTTACTTCCTTCTGCTGTCTTCTCAGTAGTTTAAATCAGTTTTGTCTCCTTTATACGCTTGTCTTCCTGCACTGGAGTGATTTGAGGGTTTTGTGCTTATTCTTGCCTTTCTTTCCTTCCACAGGACCCTTCAGTTGTTTCAGCAGTTTCTGTAGGTGCTATTCAGATTATCTTTTTTCTTTTTTTTTTCTTTTCCTTTTTTATCCAATTTCTTATCCTACTTGTTTTAAACAGTCTGACTTTTAAACTGGTCTCTCTTCTGGTTTTACAGCTTTTGGCAAGTTAACACACCTTTACAGTGAGACTTTACTCTGTAGAACTGTGTATGTCATCACATTGTTATTAACATGCAGAGATTAGTTTGCTACTGCTGAAACAGTTTCTGCTGGGCTATTCCAGAGACGCTACTTTAGATCTCTTCTGCCTTGCTAACTGCTTCTGCTTTGTCCTCACTGTTAACATATTTTTTTTCTCTCTGCCATTTTCTTTCTCAGAATACTTGGTTGTCATCCTTCTTATCACCACTTTTATCTTCCTACTTTTGCTCCTGAGTCCTGTTAGTGATTTCTTGTATATTACTGTGTAAAATGAAAATTCCCCAATAATTTTTGCCTGTTGTGTTTTTGGTCTTTTCTGCTCTTCTCTTCGTACTCCATTTACCTGTAGAATTACTTTCTTCCCTTTACTGGATTCATTACTTGTACATTATACTCATGCTTATAGTCCACCCTCTTTGTTTGGAACGCCATGTGTCCGCCATCAGATACAACTTCAAGTCTCATGTATCCTCAAAATGCTCCCAAGGTTCTTCTTCCTGATAATCAGACTATATGTGACTTTTTTGCTTATTTCTTTTTTCTTGCTCTGCTTTTCTCAGATTAGATGGCATTCTGTGAAGGAAATGTGTCTTAATTCTAAAATGGATTTAAATATATAGCATTATCAAAATGGAAGAGTAATAAGGCATCAGGCACATTATCCACTCTTTTCTTTACTACTTAAGAGGATTTTTTTATTATGTTGTTCTATTCCTATTCTTGAACTAGATCCTGTTGTTGGTGGTTAATTAACTTGCAA